>PYHX02000158.1:20875273-20904293 GCA_004302925.2 Cochliomyia hominivorax
AAAGCAAAATATTTTTTTACGAAATCCACAGTGACATTCTTGAAGTATTTTCCAATTGAGTTTTAGAAGGACATGTTTCTAGTGGGTTCTGGGGTCTGGAAGTGGATCTTCAAAGTTGGTTACCTGGGCTATGACAATATTTTTTTAAATGGCTAAAATTTTATTTATGATTTCACTGAAGTAATAAGTATTATCAGTTTGTAAAATATTTTTTCAATCAAATCAGAAATAAAATTTTGGCAATTTTTTTAAACAACCGTCATCCCAAGGTAACCAACTTTGAAGAACCACTTCCTGACTTCAGGATCCACGAGAAACTATTCCTATTCAAAAAATCAATTGAAAAGCACATCAAGAAGGTCCTTGTTCAATTTCGTTGAAAAATATTCAAGAGTTTCAAAGTTTCTTATAACCTCCTCTTAGAAACACTGTTCATCATAACCTCAAAGTTATTCAGACAGTTTCAAGTCATTTACATATTTTAGGAAAATATTCAATTTAAAACTTACGTTTTTTCTGACTTAATTGCTTATCATTCATGTTTTCTGGTTCTATGGACTTAAAAACAATTAATTCGTTAGCGTTTTAAAGAAAAGGAAATTATTTGTTGTATTTTTATTTGTTACTTGGAGAATTGTGTATATTGAAATCTTATGTGTGTTGTTGCTTTCTTCCAATTAGTTTATGGTTTTTCCTTTTCCGCTTTAAAATTTTGCTCATTAATATCGATTCGCAATAAAACTTTAAAAAAATATATTATATTATTTTGATAAAATCGAATAATTGTGATTATAAAATCTTTAATATTTATTAAACAAATGAATAAAGAAATTTAGCGTCTGTTTGTAGCCTTAAGAATTTTTTTATTAAAAGAAAAAATTTTAAAAATATGGCGGCAAATGTCAAGTTGGTACTAGTGAATATTAAACTGTTGGTTATTGTGAATGATACAAGTGTCAAAAGTAATAAATATTTTTATTTACATACAGTCACAAATATAAGTATGTACATATTCTGAGTACATAAAATGAAATGTTTAAGAATTGCGAAATACCCTCTATCATAAAATAAAATATAAATACCCTCCTTCATTAATACACATGAATTTAATACGTTATATTTTGTACATACACACTCACTCACGCTCACAAACATATACAATATATAAAAGTTTACTTAAATATAACACAAAAATATTTAATGAATCATAAAATTAGTTATATTTTTGGCTATAACTTTTTTCAGTTCTACCGATTTTTGGAATGACAATGAAGTTCACATAACTGATCATTTTTCGAAAGTTTTTTGCTTGAATCTAGAGTTTGCCTCAGAGATCAGTCTATATCTCTTAATATACTGAACAGTTTTTGCTGGATTTTCTCAAGACTATAAAAAATACTAAGATCAAATTCCATTGAGAACTGTTAATTATTGTCAAATTGCCAAATTGACTCAGATTTTGATTTGATGCAAGTAAATGTATATAATTTATATGATCGAAGATTATTTCTTCTTATCGTTACATACGAAATGACAAAGTTAATCTATGGTGTACTTCCAGTTATTCTTGAATTGTAACCTATGTTCTTCATTAACATTTTAAACTCAAATATTATTTAATTTTTTTGGTATCTTATCATTATGGCCCTTGAATGGAACAATAATGCCATGACAGATAAATTCTCTAAACTACCTGGAGGGGTTTATAGGGATTTATACAGAGTTAGCATCATGTTCCAGAAGTGTTAGAGGAAGCATTATGGAAGGGTTTCCGAAAAAGGTTCAAAATGTTATCACTAGTGATAAAAACTATATTTTTTAATTTTAATTATAATGTTTATCAAACAATTTTAAATATTTTAAATTTTGGTGTATATGTTATGGATTTATCGATCTCACACCGTATAAAATATACAAATTAAAAAATATATTTAAATATTTTCCTTATGCATTTTGTTTGATAATTAGAAAAACTTGGCATTACTGTTATAGTTCAGTGTGTTATCATCCCCCTGTGATTGTTTTTCTTTATACGAAGCAGCATTTATTTTTATCTTTAGTAATTGTGCACAAATTTTTATTTTCCTTTTATAAAAAAATAACAAATAAATACTCCTGGTTTTAAACATGTCTGAGGATTCCTCAATAACTAATGAGATTTCCAACAATAAAAATAAACAAAATGTTCGTTGTCGTTATTGCAATTCCCTGATTTTAAAAGACCAACAGGGTCTCTATGAAAAAAGCCAGGTGTGTATGATTTATATTTGTTCCTTAATCATTGTACTATGGACGAAATTTTGATCTCATTTATCCCGTCTCTTTTTAGTTCGATTTACCTTTAATGCATCAAAAAAATACCAAAGATGTGCATTCCATTGAAACTGAATCCTTGGAGGATTTTTGGCTTGTTGATGATATGTTTACCTTTGAAAATGTTGGCTTTTCCAATACTGTTGATCAGAGGAAATTTCTAATTTGTGCTGATTGTGATATGGGACCAGTGGGTTATCATGATTTGAATACAAAAAAGTGTTATATAGCCTTAAAACGTGTTAAACATGGTAATGAACCGATCAAAGCTGATACAACGACAACATAAAGAAATCGGAAATTTTTGTCAACAATTATGTGTTTACCCTAACAAATGTATTTTGTTTTTCTTTTTGTAATTTTAATTTAGAAATTATTTATAATTTATTTAATAATTTTAAATAACTATATATACATATTAAAGACAACTTTATGATAATTCTTTTTGTAGTGGTTGGAGGGGGATGTAGAAAAAGTTATAGTGAATGAAAAATAGAAGCAAGTTGGTTCCCCATTTGGATACGGTTTTAAAAGTGCTTTAAGATAGAATTCAAATTAAGTTAAAATTAGTTAGTTATTATATAAAGTGGTTATTTTAATATCTAACAGTTTAATTGGATGTCAGGAATCGTAGACGTTTTATTGAAAGAAGCACTCCATTAATCTAACTAAAACAATTAAATATTTTCAACAAAACCCAACTTGATCTTACAAAAAGTTAGCCCAGCATTCAAAAGTCTGCCGTCAAATTGTTTTCAATTTTATTAAACATGTCCGCAGATAGAAAACCTCGTTCAGGTAGAAGGAATATTCTACATGATTTTGCTGAACCAAAAACATATGAAGCTTTTTGAAAATAACCATTCATAAGACTTTATAATGCGTCTAAATCCAATAAACTGCCTGTAGTTAAGGGCAGTGGAAAGATATTGGGAAAAGAGAATTGTGTTTTTATTAACACATATGTATGTTAAGAGTTTTTCCATTTCACTTCTTATATATCCTATTCAAAAGATACAGAATTAAATAAAGAGAATTAATTTGGAACTACTGTGAATAATAGCAAAACTAAAAATGTAGCTCAATCATGGCTCTTTAGCAAGTGTCCATTAATTAACAAAATTTTTTAATTATTTTTATTAAATTTTTATTTAATATTTCCATTTATGACATAATATCAATCAGCTTTTACAATTTTTACTAAAGAAATACATATTTTTTATTTTATTTTTATTATTTTTTTTTATATAAATTATTTCTTTATTTTATGTTAACAAATTTTATTTTAATATTAAGAAGAGTTTTTTTCAGAAGATTTTATTTTTCTTAAATTTTTGGGCAAATTGTTGTTTTACTTAATTTTATAGCATTTATGTTCGTTTCTTTGTTGTTTTATTAAATTTATTTCGTTTCCTTGGAAAAGATGAGAAAAATAAATTTCAATAAAATTTTAATGATCAAATATTGGAGGGAGGGAGTTTTGAAGGTCATTGAAAATTTAAGGGTGAAACAAGCAAGAATACTGTATTCGGTTATGCCGAATTTTCAACACCCTCCACCACAAATGCTCATAAAGTAAATACGTTATGTTTCGTACATACACACTCACACATACACTCACAAAAGTATACAATATATAAACGTTTTTCACAGAAACACTTAAGGAGTCATAAAATTAATTATATTTTTTGCTATAACTCTTTTTCTACTGAATCGATTTTCATAATTTTTGAAATGGGAATGAAGTTCCATCTTAGAGGTTGTCTCAGGTATCGTTCTATATCTTTAAATATACTGAACCGATTTTGTTAGTTTTAAATCGGAAACTTCTCAGGACTTTAACAAATTCACAGGCCATATTTCATTGAGCCTCCTCAATTATTATGGATGTCAGCATGCCAACAACTGACAGAGAGACGGACATTTCTAAATCAACTTAGATTTTGATTTAATGCAAGATTACATATATATACAATAAGGGGTCTGAGATGATTCCTTTTCAGCTTTACACATGGAATGACAAAGTTAAGAATCTTCTTCACAATTGGTGGAGGGTAAAAAAGTGTCTAAAACAAAATGTATGTTTTTTTATTAAATAAAAAATTGTGGATGTGGGTTCCTAATGGGTTCCATTATTGTAGTGAAGTGTTGTTTTAAAATTTATTACTAAATTTGTTTAACAATTTGTTATATTTTATTATAATTATTATTTTCATTTTTTTTGTTTTTTTTTTTTTGTATTTTGGCAGTTGGTCAGAGTAACAATTGTATATTTCCAAATGGTTTTTTGCCTTTAAAATATGATTCAGTTAGTGGGTGGTGATATGAATTTGATGGTTTTTTGCCTTTAAAATATGATTCAGTTAGTGGGTGGTGATATGAATTTGAAATATGAATTTAATTAAAGGGGTTTCCCATTTAGACGGTTTGATTAAAAATGATTTAAGCAATTTATATTGTAAGTGATTGAGTATGTGTTCAAGTGCAAGGACATTTCTTATCAAAATCATTTAAGATTAAAAGATTTAATGTGTAGAGGATTTTAAAGAAGTAATTTATGGATAAATCACTTACAGAGATTGAAGAATCTCTGAATCGAAGCCGTTTTATTATTTGGACGATTATAAATCGTTCGTAAATTAATTGAAAGAGAACCTGCCAAAGAGTAAAAGTTGTTCCAAAAGTAATATTCACATAGAGGGTGTATAAATTCAGATTTTGTGTTCGGAGATTGCTTCCCAATTCCCAAGAATGACTGGAAGAAAACCATTAACATTTGCAATATGAATATCAGCCAAGTAGATTCTGAAATCAGGTGTTCTACTCAGATGAGAATAAATTTAAAGTGTTCCGACCTGATGGATATTCGAACGATCATAAATCGTTTTAAAAGCGAAAGTAATTGTGAGGCGTAGCAGTTGTTCATGTAAATCAACTCAAAGATAACGTGCCTAAAGGTAAAAGTTGATCAATAAATAACATCCTTGAGGCTTTTAGTGAAGATGTTGGTAAGGAGTTACACCCTTACCAACATCTTCGATCGCTTCACAATACTGGTTATAATTTCAGAATAACTAAAAGAGAAACATTGATATCCGAAATTTGAAAATAATCCATGTAGCTTCTGGAATCAGGTTCAAGTACATTTAATATTTTTTAACCTGACAGACATTCGACTAGAGTATGGAGAAAGTTTAAGCTGACAGAGGTGTAATGGTCTTGGGTTGCATATCCGTTCCTACGGTTGAGGAACATCTAAATTGGTAGAAAAATGGATACAAAATATTTTTATTATATTTAAAGCAACATGTTACGAGTACAGGGCAATTGATTTTGCCACGAAAACACTGTTGTTTATCTTAACCTGCGCATGGTATCCTAGTGCGTTAGCTTCTGTCTGTATGGCAAAATGGGCTTCAAACTCGATTCGCCACTAAATACGTATGTATGTGGAGCAGTTTTTCTTTACGATGCGTTCTCTCCAAAGATATGTTCTCTCTCAGAAAAAATCTTAGAGGAAACTAAAAATTCTAGTGAATTGTTTCCTAAGAGAATTTTTCTAGTAAAATCTTTCTTTACAAAAGTTTTCTGGTAATCTTGTGAGGTGAATTCTCTTTTGCGAGAAATTCTTTTTTAAGAGAATTTTTGGGGTATATTCTCTTTTATAAAAGAAATTCCGGTAAATTCTTTCTAATGAGATTTTTTTCTAGTTAACTCTCTGCTAAGAAAATTTTTAAGGTAAATTTTCTCTTAAAAAAATATTTAAGAGAAATTTTCTGTTAAAAAAAAATTGTGGTAAATTCCCTGTTAAGAGGAAAATCTGCTAAATTCATTCTTTAGAGGCATTTTGCGGTAAATCTCTTGTGAAGTGTTATCTGTTAAGAGAAAATTTTTGGCAAATTCGTTTTTAAAAGAACTTTTGCAGTAAATTTACTGTGAAGAGAAATTTTGCGGAAAGTCCTTTTTTAAGAGAATATACCCCAAAAATTCTCTCTTATGGGAAAAATTTCGGTAAATTCTTTTTAAAAAAATTTTTTCTGGTAAACTCTCTCTTAAAAGAATTTTTTGGTAAATTCCCAGTTAAGGGAAACATTCTGGTATATTCTTTCTAAAGAGAAATTTTACGGTAAATTATTTCTTTAGTGAAATTTTGTGTTAAATTTCTTGTGAAGTGAATTGTGAGGTGAATTTTCTGTTATAGGAAATTTTGTAGTTAATTCACTGTTTAGAGAAAATTTGCAGTAAATTTGCTGTTAAGAGAAAATTTGCGGTAAATTTGCTGTTAAGAGAAATTTTTGGGTATATTCTCTTTCTAAAGAGTTATTTCTGCTAAACTCTCTGCTAACAGAATTTATAAAGTAAAAATTCACTCTTAAGAGAATTTTTTTGGTAAATTCCCGGTTAAGAGAAAACATCTGGTATTTTCTTTCCTGAGAGAATTTTTCTGGTAAATTCTTTCTGAAATAAAATTAGTGAAATTTTTGTGGTAAATTCCTTGTGAAGTGAATTTTGAGGTTAATTTTCTGTTAAAAGAAAATTTTGTAGTAAATGCACTGTTAAGAGAAAATTTGTATTGCATTTGCTGTTAACAAAGAATTTTCGGAAAATTCTTTGTTAAGAGAAATTTTGGAATTTATTCCTTCTAATGAAATTCTTTCTAAAGAGTTATTTCTGGTAAACTTTCTGCTAAGAGAATTTTTATAATAAATTCACTCTTAAGAGAATTTTTCTGGTAAATTCACTCTTAAGAGAATTTTTATAGCAAATTCTCTCTTAAGAAAAAAATTCCTAAAAAATCTTTCTTAAGAGAAAATTAATTAAAGTCTTCTCATTAAATTATACCTACTTAAACTGAAATTCCTCTACTTTAATTATTATTTTTTTGCTTAATTTAAACTTCAAATCAAAATGTGTTTTAAATTATGTTTTATTATTTTTTTTTATTGAGGAGAGAGTGGGGGGGGAAGGGTGAAACTGCTTGATTTTATTTATACATTTATAAGAACATTTTTCTCTTTTTTTTTTTGTAAATTTTATTATAATTTTCAGACAATTGTGTGTAATTTCAGATAATTGTGTTATCTTAAATTTAAACACAGAAAATGTGTGTTATGTTTGTTGTTTTTGGTGTATAAAGTGTTTTATTTTTGGGCATTTATTTTGTAACATTTAATTTATGTTGTTTTTAGGCTAAAAGCAGTTGGTTTTTTTGTCATTTTATTTCATCTAATTAACTAGTCTAAATTTTGTTTTTTATTATTTATTTTTTTATTTTTATTTTTTAATTTAATCGAAATTAAATGTTTTTGTTGTTTTTCTTTTTTTTGGAAAATTCTTAAAGGACATTTAATTTCTCTTTTTTTAATTTTTTATAATTTTTTTGGTATTAGCTGTGTTTTATTTTTGTTTTTGTTTTTTATATATATTTTTTGTTTTAAACTTAATATTTAAAAAATGGTTTTTTTTAGATTTTTATAATATTTTTTTGTTTTTTTCTGTTCGTTTCATTTTTTAGGTATTTAAATAACAATTTTTTTTATTTTTATTTTTATTTTTATTTTTATTAAACAAAAAATGTTTATGATTTTAAATTTAAATTTAAATTTAAAAAAAATCGTTAACGGTAGGCTACAATATATTTTTATTTGTATTATTTTCATTAATACTTTCAGGGAGATTTCTTATTCTTATTTAATCATTTATTGCAAATTTATTTTTTATAATAAAATTATTATTATTATTTTTTAATTATAATTTATTATACTTTTTTAGTATTTTTTTTTTTTCAATTCGTAGGATTTTACATTTAGCACATTTTTATTTTGTTATTTCATGAGAAATTTTAAATTTTAAAGCTTTTTCTTAAATTATAAAGAGAGTTAGACAAAGAGAGAGATAGAGGGAGAGGAGAGATAGACAAATAGTTAGAGAGGGCGAGAGTTAAAATACACTGAATTTATAAAGGAATTTTAAAAATTTTATTTTTAAAGTTTTTATTGTTTTTCCGTTTTCAATGAACTAAATTTCTTTCATTACTTCTTTATAGTAAACTACTCGGAATGATGATCTGTTCTAAATGGAGAGAAATTATTCTTTCATTATGTTAAGAGAAATTTAACTTTAAATGGGAATTTAACAAAATAATTCTTTATTAAGGGAAATTTGAAAAATAAATTCTCTCTTATGACCATAAATTCACTATTAAGAGAAATGTATCCATAAATTCTCTATTAAAAGAATTTAAACCATAAATTCTTTCTTAATTGTAATTTGACCATAAATTCTCTCTTAAGAGTAATTGAACCATTAATTCTCTTTTAAGAAGAATTTAACAAAAAATTCTTTAATATGAGTAATTTAACTATGAATGCTCTATTAAGAGAAATTTAACCCTAAACTCTCACTTAAGAGAAATTTAGCGATAAATTATTTTTTAAAAGAATTTTTATAATAAATTTCCTCCTTTAGCATCAATTTTACAAAAATTCACTGTTAAGAGAAACTCTGTGAGAAGAGATCCTTCTTAAAAAAATTATACTAAATTCTCTCTTACTATAAAATTTTCGCTAAATTTTCTATTAAGATAAATCTTATTTCTTAATTCTTTCTTAAAGAAAATTTTCCAAAAAAAATTTGTGATGAGAAATTTTAGATTTTTTCTCAATATAAGTTTTACTACAAATTTTACTGTACATTTCCTCTTAAGTAAATTTTGTGTAAAATTTTCTCTTAAAAGAAATTTTACATTAAATTCTTTCTTGAGAAAATTTTTACTACAAATTTCTTCCAAGAGCATTTTTAGATAATTCTCTCTTAAGGGAAATTTTATTTCAGATTCTTCTTAAGAGAAATTTAACAATAAATTCTGCTTTAAAAAAATTTTACGATCAAAAATTTTCTTCACACAATTATTTTAAGAGAAAGTTTTCTAAAAATTTTATTTTAAGAAATTTTTTCTAATTTTTTTTTGAGAAAAAATTTCCAACATTTTTTTAAGAGAAAAATTTCTTTAAAAAAAAAATTTCCAAATTTTTTTTAGAAGAAAAATTTCCACAAAAATTCATTTTGAGAGAAAATTTTCTAAAGAAAAATATGTTTTAATATTTTTTTCTCAAAATGCTTTAAAATTCTTTGTAAGAAGAATTTTGCAACTAAAATTTCTCTAAGCGAAATTCTACAAACAATTCGTTCTCTTAAGAGGAAATTTCTCTTTAATAGTTTTAGTATAG
The DNA here is from genome assembly GCA_004302925.2 of Cochliomyia hominivorax. NCBI lineage: Eukaryota > Metazoa > Arthropoda > Insecta > Diptera > Calliphoridae > Cochliomyia > Cochliomyia hominivorax. The sequence continues at coordinate 20,884,816 of PYHX02000158.1, forward strand.
ATTTCTCGAGAGATTTACACATTAAAATTAAATTCAATTTTTTTTAATTTCTTTCAGTGTATTTTTTATTTCTTTTCTATTAAAAAATTCTTTGTATGATAAAATCAAAATTTATGTATTTTTTTATTTATTTCCTATTTTTTTGTATTAAATTGTGGATTTTCTGTAATAATTTTATAATAATTTTTTTTAGTTTATTTAAAAATTATTATTTTTTTCTCTTTAAATTCTAATTTTCCTTAAAAGAACATTTTCTCTTCTTTAAGCTAAATGATATTTGAATGTAAAATCCAATTAACAACCAAATAAAATATTTTCAAAAGGATTCTTTTTCGTCCTTAAAGAAAACCAATAATAATAATTTTTTATATTTCAAAAAGGAACATAATTTAGACGAAAAATTCTTAATTAAATTAAAAGAAAAAAATCATAAAAACTGATAACAATTATTAATAAAAATTAAAAAAATAAAAATACTAATTAAAATTTAATAAACAATTTCTAATCGAATTCTAAATGGAAATTAAACAAATGTTTTCAGCAAAAATGCAACAGCAGCAAATAATGATGTGGCCATGGCTACGGAGGAGACTCCCAGACCAGGGGCAGCATTACAATTGTCAGTATCACAGGAGCAGACAACTTGACGGCCACCAAAGCCGGCACGTTGATAGCAGAAATTATTGGTGGTTTGATTCTGGAAACCGCAGGTACGTATGACACGGCTATCGGGTGGTACTAAATGGGAAAACAAAGAGAAAAAGATTAGTTTTTTTGTTAAATAAGAAATATATGATAAATTTTCTCTTAAAAGGATTATTATACTCTTAAAAAGTCATCTTTCTTAAAGAATGATTTAATACACTTTATACGATATTAAATTTTCCCTTAGGAACATTTTTACAATAATTCTCTTAAGGAAAAATCTTCATTAATATTATGGTTAAGAGAAAGTTTTCGAAATTTATATTTTTGCAGAGAGAAAAAAATTCTTTAAAAAATTTTCAACAGAAAAATTTTCTCTAAAAAATTAGTTTAAGAGAAAATTTTTTCTAAAAAATTAGTTTAAGAGAAAATTTTTCTAAAAAATTAGTTTAAGAGAAAATTTTCTCTAAAAAATTAGTTTAAGAGAAAATTTTTTCTAAAAAATTAGTTTAAGAGAAAATTTTCTCTAAAAATTAAGTTTAAGAGAAAATTTTCTCTAAAAAATTAGTTTAAGAGAAAATTTTCTCTAAAAAATTAGTTTAAGAGAAAATTTTCTCTAAAAAAATTAGTTTAAGAGAAAATTTTCTCTAAAAAAATTAGTTTAAGAGAAAATTTTCTCTAAAAAAATTAGTTTAAGAGAAAAAATTGTCTCTAAAAAAATAGTTTGAGAACAGTTTTCTCTAAAAAGTTAATTTAAGAGAAAATGTCTGTAAAAAATTAGTTTAAGAGAAAAATTTCTCTAAAAATTTAATTAAAGAGAAACTTTTCTCAAAAAAATTAGTTTAATAGAGATTTTTCTCTAAAAAATTAGTTTAAGTGTTTAAGAGAACGTTTTCCCTAAAATAGTTTTAGAGAAAATTTTCTTTAAAAAATTAGTTTAAGAGAAAATTTTCTATAAAAAATTAGTTTAAGGGAAAATTTTCTCTAAAAAATAGTTTGAGAACATTTTTCTCTAAAAAGTTAATTTAAGAGAAAATGTATGTAAAAAATTAGTTTAAGAGAAAATTTTCTCTAAAAAAATTAGTTTAAGAGAAAATTTTCTCTAAAAAAACTAGTTTAAGAGAAAATTTTCTCTAAAAATTAGTTTAAGAGAAAATTTTCTCTAAAAAGTTAGTATAAGAGAAAATTTTCTCCAAAAAACTAGTTTAAGAGAAAATTTTTCTATAAAAAAATTGGTATAAGAGAAAATTTTCTCTAAAAAATTTTTATAAGAGAAAATTTTCTCAAAAAAATTTTTATAAGAGAAAATTTTCTCTAAAAAATTTTTATAAGGGAAAATTTTCTCTAAAAATTTTCTAAAAAATTAGTTTAAAAGAAATTTTTCTCTAAAAATTTGTATAAGAGAAAATTTTCTCTAAAAAACTAGTTTAAGAGAAAATTTTCACTAAAAAATTTGTATAAGAGAAAATTTTCTCTAAAAAATTAGTTTAACAGAAAAATTTCTCTAAAAATTTTATTAAAGAGAAAATTTTCTCTAAAAAATTAGTTTAATAGAGATTTTTCTCTAAAAAATTAGTTTAAGAGAAAATTTTCTCTGAAAATAGTTTTAGGGAACATTTTCTTTAAAAAATTAGTTTAAGAGAGATTTTTCTTTTAGAAGAAAAGTTTCCTCTTTAAATTTAATATTCAATAATTGAACTTACAATTGTTTACTGAGAATTCAATAATTTGTGTTATTTTACGACAATATGTTGAAATGCCACGACCCCGTGATGAATAATCCTCTTGGCAGTCCTTAAGCAAATTATCGGGTGGCATATCCAAAGCACAATTTGCATCTTTGTGACTGTTGCAAACGAAGCATTTGATAGCAGAACCTAAAAGAAAATAAAAATTTAAAAAGAATTTAGTTAAGACTTTGACAATTCAACAGGTGTTTAAATTTGAAATTAATAAAAAAAAAACTAAAATTTCACATATTTTTGTTATTATCTATTGAAGTGACACTTTTGTAGGAATAAGTGCACTTCTACTTGAATGACTTTTGCAAATTAATTACAATTCAAGAAACAATAATGAATAATTGATGATAAAAGTGAGGGATGACTAAATTGCAAATATTAATTTGGATTTGAATTTTAGGGAGACTCTTTTCAGAGGGAGAGAAAATTGAAATTATTATTTAAAAATTTATTTAAATAAAATATGTCTCTAAAAGTTTGTTTAAGAGAAATTTTTCTCTTAACAATTGTTAAAGAAAAATTTTTCTCTTAACAGTTGTTGAAGATAAACAATTCAATCTATAAACAATTGTTTAAGATAAATTTTCACTTAACAATTGTTTAAGAGAATTTTTTCTCCAAACAAATTTTAAAGAGAAAATTTTCTCTTAACAGTTGTTCAAGAGAAATTTTTCTTCAAAAAAAAATTTTAAAAGAGACTTTTTATAATTTTTTAAGAGAATTTTTTTTTGAGAAAAATATGTATTTAAGAAAATAAAAAAAACTTCACAATTAAGTTCTTTTTACTCTCTGTTCAAATTGTTCATTTTTATGATCCTTTCTTTATCCTACTTTTATACTTCCTTTTTTGTTGTTAAATTTTTATCTTCCGTTTTAATTCCTCAATAACAGTTATAAACATATTTCCGGTTGGTTTACACTTACCAAACAATTATGAATTCAAAATAAAGGAAATCTTAAAATAAGAAGGAAACTGTATCCTGTATTCATGTTACTTTTTTATTTCTTGTTGAAAAAAATAGAAAAACTAACATAATTTTACAATTGACTTGTCTGTTTGTCTCTCACACTTAGGCTGACAGTCACCTCAAAACCACTACATAACATCGTCATAATTTTTATTTTAATATCCTGAGGTTGTTTGTCTTCCATTTAATTTGTTTGCCTTTCTTGTCTCTCCTTCCCTCTCTTTGTGTGTCTTTTGCTTTGAAATTATTTAAAAAAAAGGAATCCTTGATTTCGTTTTGTTCATATTTCTTTATTGTCTGAAGTGTTTACATGTAAATTATTTTATTGTTTGCATTATATTTTAGTCCTTTTTACTTACATAACGTTAATGAAAATGTAAAGAAAAAAAGGAATTTAAATATTCGTGAAAGTCCTTTGTAATGACTTTTTACTAAAAGAATGAAAGCTTTGGGAATTTTACTTAAGACTGATTAGTTTTTATTAAAAAGAATGTAAACTTAATTTCATTTAATTATTATTGGGTGTACAAGATAATAATGGCGAAATAAAATTTTCTTAATATTCATTTAATAGAATTTTTTTCTAAAAGAGAACATATTCTCGAAAAATTTGTTTAAGAGAAAATTTTCTCAAAAAATTGTTTAAGAGAAAATTTTCTCAAAAATTTTGTTTAAGAGAAAATTTTTTCAAAAATTTTGTTTAAAAGAAAATTTTCTCCAAAATTTTATTTAAGAGAAAATTTGTTCGAAAAATTTATTTAAGAGAAATATTTTTTCGAAAAATTTATTTAAGAGAAAATTTATTTAAAAACTTGTTTAAGACAAAATTTTATCGAAAAAATGTTTAAGAGAAAATTTTTTCGAAAAAATTGTTTAAGTGAAATTTTTCTCGAAAAAATTGTTTAAGTGAAATTTTTCTGAAAATTTTGTTTAAGAGAAAATTTTTCTGAAAATTTTGTTTAAGAGAAAATTTTTCTGAAAATTTTGTTTAAGAGAAAATTTTTCTTAAAATTTTGTTTAAGAGAAAATTTTTCTGAAAATTTTGTTTAAGAGAAATTTTTCTGAAAATTTTGTTTAAGAGAAAATTTTTCTGAAAATTTTGTTTAAGAGAAAATTTTTCTGAAAATTTTGTTTAAGAGAAAATTTTTCTGAAAATTTTGTTTAAGAGAAAATTTTTCTGAAAATTTTGTTTAATAGCAAATTTTCTCTAAAAATTTGTTTAAGAAAAAATTAAAAAAAATTGTCTAAAAATTTAAAATTTTTGTTTAAGAGAAAATTTTCCTGAAAAATTTGTTTAAGAGAAAATTTTCCTGAAAATTTTGTTTAAGAGAAAATTTTATCGAAAAATTTGTTTAAGAGGAAATTTATTTAAATATTTGTTTAAGAGAAAATTTTTTCCAAAAAATTTGTTTAATAGCAAATTTTCTCTAAAAATTTGTTTAAGAAAAAATTAAAAAATTCTCTAAAAAATTTAAATTTTTGTTTAAGAGAAAATTTTCCTGAAAAATTTGTTTAAGAGAAAAATTTCCTGAAAAAGTTGTTTAAGAGAAAAATTTCCTGAAAAAATTGTTTAAGAGAAAATTTTTTCAAAAAAATTTGTTAATTAGCAAATTTTTTCTAAAAATTTGTTTAAGAAAAAATTTAAACAAAAATTCTCTAAAAATTTAAAATTTTTGTTAAAGGGAAAAATTTTCTGAAAAATTTGTTAAAGAGAAAATTTTCTTGAAAAATTTGTTTAAGGGAAAAATTTTCTGAAAAATTTGTTAAAGAGAAAATTTTTTCCAAAAAATTTGTTTAATAGCAAATTTTCTCTAAAAATTTGTTTAAGAAAAAATTAAAAAAAAAATCTCTAAAAATTTAAAATTTTTGTTTAAGAGAAAATTTTCCTGAAAAATTTGTTTAAGAGAAAATTTTCCTGAAAATTTTGTTTAAGAGAAAATTTTATCGAAAAATTTGTTTAAGAGGAAATTTGCTCGAAATTTTTATTAAAAAAATATTAAATGTTTATTGAAAAATATTTTAGGAAAATTTTTGGTTTATGAGAAAATTTCAACAAATTAGTTTAAGGAATAATTTTTTAATTTTTTTCAAATATTTTCTTGAAAATAATTTTAAATAGAAAACTTTTTGGAAAAAAATTATTAAAACAAATTCAGGAAAATTTTTTAAGACAAAAAAAACTGCTGAAATATTAAATTAAAGATAAATATTCCTTTAAAAATGTTTAAAGAAAAAGTTATTTTAAGAGAAATTTTTCTCTAAAGAAAAAGATTTCCATAAAATTTATATTAAGAAAATTTTTTTCTATAAAAATCAGTTTCAGATAAGATATTGTCATTAAAAATCGTTTAAGAGAAATTTTGATGTAAAAAAATTGCTTAAGAGAAAATTTCCTCTTAAGATTGGCTTAAAGTCAATTAAAAGAGACAAATTTTTATTAAAAATTATTATTTTAAAAGACAATTTTATGTAAAAATTAATTTAAGTGAATTTTATCTCAAAAATTTATTTTAATGATCTTTTTCTAAAAGTTTTTAAAAACAATTTCATTCAGAATTAGTTTAAACAAAATTTGCTTAAAATTTTTGAAAAATAATTCTCTGAAAGAGTTTTTTATAAAAAAATTTCGCTTAAATAAATATTTACAAAAAATCCTTAACATATTTTAAAGAAAAGAAATTCTCTCTTAAACTAATTTGAAGAGATAATTGTCACTAATTGAAGGAGAAAAATATCTTTCAAAAATAGTTAAGGAGAAATTTCATCTAAAATTTTATTTAGGAGAAACTATGAATTTAAGAGAAACTTTATAATTAAAAAAAAAAAAAAATTTACCAAAAATTTGATTTCAATATTTTTTTTGTTTTTCAAATAAACGATTTTGTTGTTTAAAGTTTTAAAAAGTTTTGGGCCCCATTGAATTTGTGATATTCTCCATTTGTAGTTGAAGGGAGAATAATATTTATAGTTTTGAAATTATTATTGTTGTTATATTTATTCTCCAAATTTTAATTAATCAATTAATTTTACTATTTTTTCTCTAATAAAAATTAATAAAAATTATGTTGTGTGTACGTGTTTATATTATCTAATTGCTGTAGATTTTCATAAACACGCTTCACAAAAAAAAAAAATATTTTTAATTAATTTTAATTGTTTAATATGTAACATGATCACGTATTAAATAAATCCATATTGAAGTAAGCAAAAATTCGAATACCATCGCACAGTGGTTCCAAAATGCATTATTTTTCAAATCATTCTGTAATTTTGATGGAATTTCACATGGAGATTCTTGAGGTATTTTCCAAATGATCTGGAAAAGGACTTCTTTCTAGTGGGTCCTGGGGTAGGACATTGAATCTCCAAATTCGGTCACCTCGGGAATGAAAATTTGTTCGATTAAAGAAATATATTAAATAAATACAGTCCTCTCTAAATCTCTACAAAAAATACCCTCTAAAATGGTTGCATCTGAAGTCTCGGACAAGGAAAATGTGCAAATTTCTGGGGAGGTGCCCCAGTTTCAGTTAATTTATAATGAATAGTGTAAAACCTTTATATAAGTATTTAGTCTCCTTGAAAAGGTTATTACATGAAAAATAATAATATCTACATAATAAAGAACTTAAATTAATTATTTTTAATAAATTTTTGAAAAAATAAAAAAATTTGATTTTCGGAACAATTTTGCCAAAAAAAACTGTAATATTTGACATTTAATTAATTCTATAAGAATCAAGATAATATAATGAATTTTGAAAATAATATAGACAAAGTTGCCACTTTTTCAATCCAAAATATTCAAAATTTCCATCCGGGGAAAATTTTTAGAAAAAAATTATTTTTTTCACTAAATAGCACCCCCTGCCGTTATATTTCTGGAGTAGACATCTTCGGAAAACCGGTTTTAGAGTTAATCGCAAAAATAGCCTTTTCATAAAAACCGGTTTCGAATACGAACCGGTTTTTGTTTAATAGAAATTTTGAGTTTAACTAATGAAAACATAAATCTTGTTTATATGAAAAGATGTAAAAATAATGGTTCCATTGTCAAAATAACCATTTGTAACAAATTTCATCATATTACCTTACACTGAAAAAAAGACCGGCATGTCGAATAATTCGCAAATAGAAATTATTCGAAATGCAAGAAATCGGTTAACCGGTTTCCGTTTTCGGTTTTTGAATACACAATTAGGTAACTAATAAATCAAGTTACTTTTCGACGATTCTTGATTTGAAATTTTTTCTTCTAAAAAAACTAAAAAACAAAAAAAAAAATTTGGAGAATTAACGAAATTCCCAAAAGGCTAGTGGAGTAATTGTTTCCCTTAATGTTCATGGATTTGCTTTGTGAGCAATTACGTTAGAAAAAGTTTATAGTCCGGAAGGAAACAGTTGGTTTTTAAGTGAAAAAAATGTTACCATCTTTTTGAAAAAAAATCAGAAAAAGATCCATTTTTTCTATTTCAAAATAATATAAATTTTGCATGTTGATTCTAGAGCCCATTAAGTTCCAAATAATAAAAAAAATGTCTCAAAATGGGTCAAAATTTGACTTTTGTCTAAATATGTCTTCGTGGTTTTTTTTTTTAATTTTCACTTCCGAAGTAACCAAAATTGGAGATCCACTTCCCGACTCCGAGATCAATTACAAATATGTCCTTCTCCAAATCAATTGGAAAATAACTTAAGAATATGAAATTTCATTAAAAATATTCAATGTTAACAAAGTTATAGAATTATTGTCAAAAAACGGTTTTGAAATCACTGTGCGACGGTTAAGCCGAATCTTAAATAGTTAAAATATTAATTCCAAATAAATTAAGAGCAAAATTTTGTGTTAAGAATTTTTTCATTCTCATTCCTTAAAGATCATAATTGCTTTAACAAATAAGAATGCTATATTCGGCTATGCCGAATCTTCAAGACTCTCCGCCACAAATGCGTGTGAAGTAAATATGTTACATACACTCACAAATGTATAAAGTATATAAAAGCTTTTCTTTAATACAACCCAGGAACGCTTAATGAGTCATAAAATTAGTTATATATTTAGCTATACCTTTTTAGAGGTTACCTCAGATATCGGTATATATCTTTTAATGTCAGGACTATAACAAATGTTCAGGCCAAATTTCATTGAGCTTTGTCACTATTATGAATGTGAGTGTGTCAACAACTAACAAATGGACAGACGGAAATCGGCACAGATTTTAATTTGATGCAAGAATATATATGTTATGGGGTCTAAGATGATTCCTTCTTAGCGTTACATATAAAATGACAAAGTTAATATACCCTCTTCACCACCTGTCATAATGGAGAGTATAAACACGTTTATGGCAAAACAAGTAAGAATGTCAAGCCGGACTATCTAATACCCTACACCACATCGTAGGGTTAAAATTGTAGTTATTAAAAATTAATAAAAGACCCTCGTATAATATATTTTTTTATTTTTATTATTTATTTATTCTTAAATGTGTATTTTTTCTTAAATTTATGAGTTTTAAAGTGACATTTTCTGGAGATGGGGGGCGGTTTTATATGGGGGCCACAGCAAATTATGAACCGACCCTGGTATAATTATGCACATAGATTTTTGCTTATATTTATGTTAATTTTAAAAATGTTTATGAGATTTTTGCCTTTAAAGGCGATAATTTGGAAGTGGGTTTGTATGGCACCCATGAGAGATAATGGACCGATCGTCACATATTTTGGCACATCGTTTTAGTATATTATACGACTTATTTGTGCCAAATTTCGTTTAAATCGTTTTGTATTTAAGACTTTAAAACTTCATTCCGGGAAAAACATATATATGTGAAATATTGGACCGATCTTGTCCAATTTTGACTTTGTTCTTGGGCTAAAATAATCATTTCAACGAGATATTTCAAAAATTGAGACCTGTGGACTGTTTACAGCGTTTAAATGGACCAGCCAGCCGGATAGACAGACGGATGGACGGACATTGTTAAATCGTCTCAGAAAATTATTGAGAGTCGAACGGTATATTTAATGATGAGTTTAACACCATTTCTTCTGCATATTACAAACATCTGCACAAAAGCATAATTTCCCAATCACCTTCTGTAGTGTAGGGTATACAAACTTTATGAGACAATTGTTTTGTAGCATGACTTTTAATAATAATAATTATAATTTTACTTATTATGCAAAGTCAGTAACTTAAATAAAAAAATATTCGAAATTAATTCCATTTTATTAAAAATATTGATTTTTTATCAACTTTGTACTCTGTACTCGAACAAAAAAAAATTCAAAATTATGTGCGTTTTTCTTTTTTCAACATGAGATGAGTGTTGGTGGATAACGAGTGGGAGGGAGGGGGGTTATTAAAATGTTGGATTATTAAAATGAAATGAAGTCATCCAAAAATAATAAAAAATTTTGTAATTTAAGTCTCTTCTTTGTTTTTGAACTTTAACAACTAATTTGAATGTGACAGAATTTTAAGGATTTTTTTTTAGGTTAAACTAATAATTTTAAATATTCCAAAAGAGTTCATGAAGAAGAAGAAGAAGGAGAAGAAGAAGGAGAAGAAGAAGAACATGATTAAATTTCATTTGTTTTAGCATTTTGTAAACATGACACAGTAGTTTAAAAGCGATTTCTTTTGGAATAACCTTTGACCCGTTGAAGAATTCTTAATAATAAAAAAAGAAAAAAATGCTATATTCGGCTATGCCGAATCTTTAATAGCCTCCACCACAATTCAAAACATGCTTGTTTATAACTGAAGGTGTACAGAACTCTATCTTGTCAGAGTCTTAGTCGGTGGCCCTCCAGAGTTGGCCAACTTGGGTATGATGATTTGAAAAAAAATTCGTCAAAAATTCATTTTTGAATTTAGACAAAAAATCTCTATAAAATCTACTGCGTAATATCTTGGTTCTCTCTTTTAGTTCTAGATATATTCCAAAAAAATAATTAATATAACCAATAAGCATTTTTTCTAGAATTCAAGTACAAGAACAATTGGTTTCCCGCTACAAATTCGAATTTCAAGTGTGAAATACACTTGCATTAGACTTTATTTCAATACCATATTCCAGTGAAAAGGAAACTTGAATTCAAGTCGCACATAACAGTGTTTGGAAAGCTGATTTCATCTCTTACACTTGAAATCAATCTTAAATATACAGTAGAATACAGTTCTTTAGTAAAAGTATTATTCAAGTATTAAAAATAATGAAATTTAAGTCGTTCGTGCCACTAATGTTTAATACAATAAAGTATTCTCATCTCAGAATTTTTTGGTTTAATTGTTTAAAGACATTTCTTATGTGCTTCATTCCAAATTAATTCTGAATCTTGAATTTCTTTTTTTAGAAAATAGTCACCAATTTTTGAATTATCCAATAAAATATATTCCAATATATAATAATTGTTTACCTTATTTTTCTCCAAGTTTTACTCCTTTCTCGAGTAATATTGTCTTGTTATATTTTAAGTTATTTCACAAGAATGGTTTTCATTTATTTTTTTTTTACAAAAAAAAAATATCTGAATAAAAATTTTAAAGTTACTTTCGAAATACTTGAGAATTAAACTGGAATTAAAGTTGAATTCAAACAAAATACTTGAAATTTAATTTTTGTAGTGCTTGTTGGATAACTTTTAAACGTATTCATATATTTAAAGGGTTCCTGCAACAATATTCTTGAAATTTTCTAGGGAATCTGGTATATATTTTAAAGAAAAATTTTTGGGTGCCATATCAAGTCCAAAAACCGAAGAAACTAAGAAAAAACAAGGCTTAAATTGGGTTGAAAATGTATTTCCATTTGAGGACTATCTATATATTATTAAGGTCCCTTAAAATCTTTACATATATTTTTGTCTTCTATCATAAATACAATTTTTGGCGAATTTTCAAAAATCCGACATATTCGAGATGATCAACTTTGGGAGACCGCCGTTTATGCCCCTGAAAACGCAAAGGCCTCTAATTCTCCAAATCCATTCAAAAATATTTCAGTTTTAACCATTTTTAATTATATAACAATATCTCAAACAGTACAGAAGTTATTGAATTATTTCCAAAAATATAATATTCAAACCACTGTGCATCTTTATTAAAGTGTTAAACATACAAAATGAGTAAAAAAATATTGAGTTAAGTTGTTTTTGCTATTTTTTCTTAGTCCTACTTTTTATGCCAAAAAAAAAATAAAAAAACGAAAAACAATAAAAAGAGTCTTTAAATGTCTAAATGTCCTAAAAAAGGAAGGAGTAGCAAGAAAATGCTACTCATGGCATGATATTAAGAAGGAAAATGTTGGAAATTGTTATTCTTTTTTCTTTCTATTTATATTGTTTTAAAGACTAAAATAAAATATGAGTAATAAGAGAACAAAAAAACATGGAAATATGAGAAGAAAATAAAAGGTTTATGTAACACAGATGAAACAGCAGAAGCAAAAAACGAAAACTCATAAAAGATTTCATCTAATGTAAGAACCTAATTTTTTGTTTCTCTTACCATTTTTTTTTTCGTTTACTTATTCAGATGGAATAATAAAAAGCACCCTGTTTTTATAGCCTTTGCCACTACTAGCTGAGACTAAGGTTATATTATTATGGTCATTCCATATGTAACATCAACGAGGAATCATCTAATTTTCCAAAAAGAACCGAAAATAAATATGAGTCTATTCAACTATGTCCATCTGTCCGTCCGTAGTTCTGGTGATGACACTAATTGTGTGAAGCTCTTGAAATTCAGTCATATCATTTATCGATGTCCTCAGAAGTTTTCCGTTTGAATTAAACAAAATCGCTTGAGTAGATAAAAAGTTATAGATCGATATATGAGACAACCTCAAAATTTAAGTCAAGAATTTTTGAATTTTTTTTAATAAATAGCGGAAATGCCCTTTCAAAATAGGTTAATATGAAAGATCGGATGTATATAAAACTATAATATTAAGACTCGTCGAAATATTGTCCAATCTATTCAGAAATCGGTTATGAACTGATATTGGAAATCATTTTCAACAAATGAAAAATTACACTCAAAGAAAGTATCTATGGGCTCATATCCCCGATCTTATTTATACATAGATCCATAGATCCATATGTTTATTTATCTAGAGGTGTTATGGGCCATATCTCCGTACAACAATAGTTGTATCTTCAGAATAGTTTAGGGAATTGAAAATTCGATTTATACTCTTTCAGACATTCTATCTCTTTTTCTCCTATAAAAATTACTTAAGAATATAAATTTAGAAGAAAACTAACACATTTAAAGCAAAAGCTAACAAATACAATGGCAAAATAAATACATTAGACTGCTGTTAATAAATGGAGAAAAATGAAATCATGTTGTCTTCAGTTGAAATTATGCCGAAAGTTCCAATATAAATTAGTTGCAACAGAGAAAACGAAATAAAAAAGAAAACAATTAAAAAGTGTTTTTTACTCTGGACTAAATAAAATGTTTGTAGGAAATAAATTTCAGATGGAGAATCAATCAATAAAGAGAATAATAAAGAGAATCTTTTTATAGAAAATGTCTTCTCAATTAAGGAAAATTTTTTATAGAAAACGTCTTCTCAATTAAGGAGAATTTTCTATAGAAAATCTCTTCTCAATAAAGGAGAATTTTCTATAGAAAATCTCTTCTCAATTAAGGAGAATTTTCTATAGAAAATCTCTTTTCAATTAAGGAGAATTTTTTATAGAAAATCTCTTCTCAATTAAGGAGAATTTTCTATAGAAAATCTCTTCTAAATTAAGGAGAATTTTCTATAGAAAATCTCTTTTCAATTAAGGAGAATTTTCTATAGAAAATCTCTTTTCAATTAAGGAGAATTTTCTATAGAAAATATCTTCTCAATTAAGGAGAATTTTCTATAGAAAATTTCTTATTAATTAGAGAGAATTTTCTATAGAAAATTTCTTATTAATTAGAGAGAATTTTCTATAGAAAATTTCTTATTAATTAGAGAGAATTTTCTATAGAAAATTTCTTATTAATTAAAGAGAATTTTCTATAGAAAATTTCTTATTAATTAGAGAGAATTTTCTATAGAAAATTTCTTATTAATTAAAGAGAATTTTCTATAGAAAATTTCTTATTAATTAAAGAGAATTTTCTATAGAAAATTTCTTATTAATTAGAGAGAATTTTCTATAGAAAATTTCTTATTAATTAGAGAGAATTTTCTACAGAAAGTTTCTTCTCAAATAAAGAGAATTTTCTATATAGAGGGTCTACTCAATTAAAGAGAATTTTCTATAGAAAATCTCTTCCCAATTAAAGAGAATTTTCTATAGAAAATATCTTCCCAATTAAAGAGAATTTTCTATAGAAAATCTCCTCTCAATTATGGAGAATTTTCTATAGAAAATCTCTTCTCAATTAAAGAGAATTTTCTATAGAAGATCTCTTCTCAAATAAAGAGAATTTTCTATAGAAAATCTCTTCTCAGTTAAAAAGAATTTTCAATAGAAAATTCTCATAAATAAAAACAATTTTCTAACATTTTCTTTAAATTTGAAGCAATTTCACTTTCATTTTTTACTATTAATCTTAAAATTAAAATCTCATACAGACATTGCGACTGCAGACGTTTAGTCTACAATTTATTATGCCTCCAGAAAATGTTTGTGGTTTAAGATCTAAATTTCTGTCTCTTGAAAAATATGAAAAATAATTTTATTACAAAAAAAAAAAAAAAAAATCGAATTAAAAACTTTTACTCAAAAAACATTTTTATGCAATAAAAATGTCTGCTAAACAAATCCATATTTTGACGTCTCAGTGTCTGGATGATGACAATTCTTAATTTCTGTGTAACTCTGGTGGTCATGGTGTCAAAAAGAAAATATTTTAATAATTTTCCTTTTTCTTCTCAGACAGAAAGAAAAATTTGTTTGGAAAAAGTTTATCAATTTCGAACCATTAAAATCTAAGAAAACAATATGAAACATGGACTTTTTATTTACTTAAATATCAATTTTTTATAAGACCCTTCGTCAGTCAATCACTCCATGTCCTTTTATTATTCCCCTCCAACTGTTTGTTTGTTACCCAAAATTCTCATCATGATTAAATAAGCTTAACATGTCCATGTTTTATAAGACATTAAGACTTTTCTTACACTAAAAATGTTTGTGAGATGTTTGTAGAGTGAGATTTTGGGTTGAAAAGAAGAAGATTTTCGATTTCGGGGTGTGTGCTAAATCACACATTTAATACCCTTTTAAGAGAGAAGAATAAACAAGAAACAAATATTCTAACAAAAATTCTATATTACGCATTTAAGTAGAGATTGTTTACTTAAAAGAGTGTAAATATTTACGTACAGTGGGTCAAAACTTAAAAAATACAAGGAATTAAAAAAATAAGGGAATAAAGAACACATATTCGTTAAGAGGGGAAATCTTAATAATTTCTCATTAAAAGGGAATTTTCTATAGAAAATTCTCTTGTCATTAAGAGAAGAGAATTTTCTATAGAAAATTCTCTTGTCATTAAGAGAAGAGAATTTTCTATAGAAAATTCTCTTGTCATTAAGAGAAGAGAATTTTCTATAGAAAATTCTCTTGTCATTAAGAGAAGAGAATTTTCTATAGAAAATTCTCTTGTCATTAAGAGAAGAGAATTTTCTATAGAAAATTCTCTTGTCATTAAGAGAAGAGAATTTTCTATAGAAAATTCTCTTGTCATTAAGAGAAGAGAATTTTCTATAGAAAATTCTCTTGTCATTAAGAGAAGAGAATTTTCTATAGAAAATTCTCTTGTCATTAAGAGAAGAGAATTTTCTATAGAAAATTCTCTTGTCATTAAGAGAAGAGAATTTTCTATAGAAAATTCTCTTGTCATTAAGAGAAGAGAATTTTCTATAGAAAATTCTCTTGTCATTAAGAGAAGAGAATTTTCTATAGAAAATTCTCTTGTCATTAAGAGAAGAGAATTTTCTATAGAAAATTCTCTTGTCATTAAGAGAAGAGAATTTTCTATAGAAATTCTCTTGTCATTAAGAGAAGAGAATTTTCTATAGAAATTCTCTTGTCATTAAGAGAAGAGAATTTTCTATAGAAAATTCTCTTGTCATTAAGAGAAGAGAATTTTCTATAGAAAATTCTCTTGTCATTAAGAGAAGAGAATTTTCTATAGAAAATTCTCTTGTCATTAAGAGAAGAGAATTTTCTATAGAAAATTCTCTTGTCATTAAGAGAAGAGAATTTTCTATAGAAAATTCTCTTGTCATTAAGAGAAGAGAATTTTCTATAGAAAATTCTCTTGTCATTAAGAGAAGAGAATTTTCTATAGAAAATTCTCTTGTCATTAAGAGAAGAGAATTTTCTATAGAAAATTCTCTTGTCATTAAGAGAAGAGAATTTTCTATAGAAAATTCTCTTGTCATTAAGAGAAGAGAATTTTCTATAGAAAATTCTCTTGTCATTAAGAGAAGAGAATTTTCTATAGAAAATTCTCTTGTCATTAAGAGAAGAGAATTTTCTATAGAAAATTCTCTTGTCATTAAGAGAAGATAATTTTCTATAGAAAAGAGAAGAGAATTTTCTATAGAAAATTCTCTTGTCATTTAGAGAAGAGAATTTTCTATAGAAAATTCTCTTGTCATTAAGAGAAGAGAATTTTCTATAGAAAATTCTCTTGTCATTAAGAGAAGAGAATTTTCTATAGAAAATTCTCTTGTCATTAAGAGAAGAGAATTTTCTATAGAAAATTCTCTTGTCATTAAGAGAAGAGAATTTTCTATAGAAAATTCTCTTGTCATTAAGAGAAGAGAATTTTCTATAGAAAATTCTCTTGTCATTAAGAGAAGAGAATTTTCTATAGAAAATTCTCTTGTCATTAAGAGAAGAGAATTTTCTATAGAAAATTCTCTTGTCATTAAGAGAAGAGAATTTTCTATAGAAAATTCTCTTGTCATTAAGAGAAGAGAATTTTCTATAGAAAATTCTCTTGTCATTAAGAGAAGAGAATTTTCTATAGAAATTCTCTTGTCATTAAGAGAAGAGAATTTTCTATAGAAAATTCTCTTGTCATTAGAGAAGAGAATTTTCTATAGAAAATTCTCTTGTCATTAAGAGAAGAGAATTTTCTATAGAAAATTCTCTTGTCATTAAGAGAAGAGAATTTTCTATAGAAAATTCTCTTGTCATTAAGAGAAGAGAATTTTCTATAGAAAATTCTCTTGTCATTAAGAGAAGAGAATTTTCTATAGAAAATTCTCTTGTCATTAAGAGAAGAGAATTTTCTATAGAAAATTCTCTTGTCATTAAGAGAAGAGAATTTTCTATAGAAAATTCTTTTGTCATTAAGAGAAGAGAATTTTCTATAGAAAATTCTCTTGTCATTAAGAGAAGAGAATTTTCTATAGAAAATTCTCTTGTCATTAAGAGAAGAGAATTTTCTATAGAAAATTCTCTTGTCATTAAGAGAAGAGAATTTTCTATAGAAAATTCTCTTGTCATTAAGAGAAGAGAATTTTCTATAGAAAATTCTCTTGTCATTAAGAGAAGAGAATTTTCTATAGAAAATTCTCTTGTCATTAAGAGAAGAGAATTTTCTATAGAAAATTCTCTTGTCATTAAGAGTTGTTATTATCTAACAAAGAGTTAAAGGACATAATTTAAAGATCCTAGTGAATAAAATAATGTACATATTAATTACAATCAGTGTTAATTCTCTTTAATTGACAAGAGAATTTTCTATAGAAAATTCTCTTCTCTTAATGACAAGAGAATTTTCTATAGAAAATTTCGTCTGTCTGTTCGTCTGTCTCTATGGCTCTTGTCTTGCGTCTAAATAATAGTAACAATAACAATAAATGTACTAGTAGTAGTACTAGTATTAGTACTAAGTAAGTAAGTATTTGTTTGGCATTGTATTCAATTAGTATAAACATTTTTTTAAATCTACAATTTATCTGTGCAAAAAATCACACTTTAGTTATACCAGCAGCAGCGTCAGTATATTTAATAGATTCGGTCGGTTGTTTTTGTATTCATATGAATCTAAAGCATCATCAACTTGATCACCATCATGTATTTAGATCTGTAGATTAATATGTTTATATGTTTGTGATATTAAAATAAGTTACATTCATATTTGAGTTTTCGATTTTGAGTACACTAGAGCCCCGTCTTACGTCTTTAATGGAGTCTTGAGTAATGCAACTTTTTCTTAATAAATGCACAGATTTTTTTTGTGGGGGAGGGGGGGTGGTACGTAATATTCTAAAAAAGGGTATATTTTTTATGAAAAAAAAGCAATTATGAAAGTTCGGCGTAAGCTGTACATTTTAACGTTTGAAATTACTCCCTGGTCTATAATTGGACGTACTGATGCGTTATCGACAAATAAAAGATTTTCAAACTTGATTTGTTGACAGCGTTTATTCAATTTTCTAAACATTCTTTTATTTGGTTGCGTTCATTCAAGCGTTTTTATTAGAGCCCCAGTGTACCGGGAAGTCTATTTTGTATATACTTTTCATTGCTCTTGGTTTAGTATATTAAAAAAGGTTTTAATTTAAAATCGCCCAAAGGAAATGTTAGCCGATTTTTCGCCGGCACTTAAAATCTGCTTAGTAAAATATCCTGCTATTTCAATTATGGTATTAGTTCGAGCATAACCTTTTCGGCAGTTACAGAATCTGCACTGGCTGACACTCCTTTTAATATCCGTGTGTTTTTCTTTCGAATTCATCGAAATTTCCGTTATTTTTCTTAAGGTCGAATTAAATAAAATTCTACAAAGTCTTCGCTCTGTGGTATTTTTCAATTTTTTTTTGATCATGTATCCAAATTGAAAAAAGGGACTCCAAAGGGATTTCTTGCTATACTGTCTTGTTTAGGTGGGAGTGGTCTAACAATTTCGGCTAATTGATTTATTTTATCACTGTCTCTGTTGCAAAACGTTCTTACAGTTATAGGTGCTAGTCCCTATATTTACAGCCTTTTCTCCCGATTTAAAATAACATTTAATTTTAATTCCAAAATTATTACATTTCTTTTACTTTTACTAATTTTTTACCAGACACTGGTTCTTAGCACCAGTTATATAACAAAGAAAATGGAATTCCCCTTTTTTAACGGGTGAAGATCAGTGTTATCAGTGATGCTAAAAATTATAATCCAAATTTTTGCGGTAAAAAATTTAAGCTTTTCTAGCGAAGCAAATCGAAATCAAAACGAAGTAAATCTTATTGACGCAAATTAGGATTAAAACGATGCTAATCGGGGAGATGGAATTTGAAATTGAATTTTTTCAGTTCATAAAAAGTGACCCAAATAGAAACGTAGATTTGAAGGACGCAAATTGGGGCACTGGTGTAGTGTAAGAAAATCTATTTGAAAATATTTATTTAGATAAATTTATGATTTATTTGTTAAGGTTATTAAATTTTGCTCTTTCTCTCTCTCTCTCTTGTCCTCTCTTTCTCTCTTGTCCTCTCTTTCTGTCTCTTGTTTGTGTCAATTCAATTAAATCTGGTACAAGATTTTTATTATTTATTCAATGTGAATAATAATTTCAATTTGTGAATTTGTTGAAAAAAAAAACATTTAAAAATATTCAATTTTATTTTATAGATTTTGATTAGCAGAACAATTCAATTTGATTTGAGGTTTTATTGGTTTTGTACACAAATAATTGTTTTGTTTGTGATAAAAATAAATTACATTTAGAAATTTTTTATTTATTTCTCTCAAATATTTTAAATATGGTGTAAATCTCAGAAATAATTTATTCAAATAAACACAAAATTTCCATTCATTAAAGTCGTTTTTAAGAAATTGTGGATTTCAAATTGCAAATTTGAAAGATCTCTTTAATTATACCGATTATATCGGTCTACACTTATTCGATAATTTTTTTAAAGGGGTTACGTCTCCCTCTGATTTCATTTGTTCTTTATTTTGTCCAGTAAAACTGTTCCTGTGGAATGTAATTGGGATGAAATCTTAATACCTTAACTTCTTAACTTAACATTTGCTTTGTATGGCTGTACCCCTCACTCTCGTCCTATCCGTCCTACATTTCGTCCATTAACATTGGTACCAAATTTGATGTCTTTTTGTTATAGTTCTTTAGATATTCGATAAT
>PYHX02000158.1:20904393-20981034 GCA_004302925.2 Cochliomyia hominivorax
TAATATTTGCTTTGTATGAGGGCTACGAGAAAGTGATTTGGACTAAATTTTAAAACTATCGCTGTCACAGCTGTTTAGAAATTCGATAAACAATACTTGTCCTATTCTTCCTTCGTTTTGCCCGATATTTTCTCTACAAAAATCTTTTTAAATAACAAGAAATTTTCTACTGAAAAATCTCTTTAAATGACAAGAAATTTTCTATAGAAAATTCTCTTTAAATGACAAGAAATTTTCTATAGAAAATTCTCTTTAAATGACAAGAAATTTTCTATAGAAAATTCTCTTTAAATGACAAGAAATTTTCTATAGAAAATTCTCTTTAAATGACAAGAAATTTTCTATAGAAAATTCTCTTTAAATGACAAGAAATTTTCTATAGAAAATTCTCTTTAAATGACAAGAAATTTTCTATAGAAAATTCTCTTTAAATGACAAGAAATTTTCTATAGAAAATTCTCTTTAAATGACAAGAAATTTTCTATAGAAAATTCTCTTTAAATGACAAGAAATTTTCTATAGAAAATTCTCTTTAAATGACAAGAAATTTTCTATAGAAAATTCTCTTTAAATGACAAGAAATTTTCTATAGAAAATTCTCTTTAAATGACAAGAAATTTTCTATAGAAAATTCTCTTTAAATGACAAGAAATTTTCTATAGAAAATTCTCTTTAAATGACAAGAAATTTTCTATAGAAAATTCTCTTTAAATGACAAGAAATTTTCTATAGAAAATTCTCTTTAAATGACAAGAAATTTTCTATAGAAAATTCTCTTTAAATGACAAGAAATTTTCTATAGAAAATTCTCTTTAAATGACAAGAAATTTTCTATAGAAAATTCTCTTTAAATGACAAGAAATTTTCTATAGAAAATTCTCTTTAAATGACAAGAATTTTCTATAGAAAATTCTCTTTAAATGACAAGAAATTTTCTATAGAAAATTCTCTTTAAATGACAAGAAATTTTCTATAGAAAATTCTCTTTAAATGACAAGAAATTTTCTATAGAAAATTCTCTTTAAATGACAAGAAATTTTCTATAGAAAATTCTCTTTAAATGACAAGAAATTTTCTATAGAAAATTCTCTTTAAATGACAAGAGATTTTCTATAGAAAATTCTCTTTAAATGACAAGAAATTTTCTATTGAAAATTCTCTTTAAATGACAAGAGATTTTCTATGGAAAATTCTCTTTAAATGACAAGAGATTTTCTATGGAAAATTCTCTTTAAATGACAAGAGATTTTCTATAGAAAATTCTCTTTAAATGACAAGAGATTTTCTATAGAAAATTCTCTTTAAATGACAAGAAATTTTCTATAGAAAATAAATCTCTTCAAATGACAAGAAATTTTCTATAGAAAATTCTCTTCAAATGACAAGAAATTTTCTATAGAAAATAAATCTCTTCAAATGACAAGAAATTTTCTATATAAAATTCTCTTCAAATGACAAGAAATTTTCTATATAAAATTCTCTTCAAATGACAAGAAATTTTCTATAGAAAATAAATCTCTTCAAATTACAAGAAATTTTCTATATAAAATTCTCTTCAAATGACAAGAAATTTTCTATAGAAAATAAATCTCTTCAAATGACAAGAAATTTTCTATAGAAAATTCTCTTTCAATGACAAGAAATTTTCTATAGAAAATTCTCTTTCAATGACAAGAAATTTTCTATAGAAAATTCTCTTTCAATGACAAGAAATTTTCTATAGAAAATTCTCTTTCAATGACAAGAAATTTTCTATAGAAAATTCTCTTTCAATGACAAGAAATTTTCTATAGAAAATTCTCTTTCAATGACAAGAAATTTTCTATAGAAAATTCTCTTGAAATGACAAGAAATTTTCTATAGAAAATTCTCTTGAAATGACAAGAAATTTTCTATAGAAAATTCTCTTGAAATGACAAGAAATTTTCTATAGAAAATTCTCTTGAAATGACAAGAAATTTTCTATAGAAAATTCTGTTTAATTGAGAAAAGGCTTCTTTTAGAAAGTTTTATATGAAAAATTATTCTTCATAAAAAAGATATTTTCTAAAAAAAAAATTCTTAAATTTAGAAGAGAAATTCTTAAAAAAAATTCTCTTTTCTAGAGGAAATTGTCTCTCTAATTGAAACAAATTTCTTTAAAAAGTTCAGAAATTCAGAAATTTCTGAAAATCAAATTATTTTTGTGATATTGACGATTTCATTATGGTGATTAAACTTCCTATTCTTTTGTAGAACTTCGAACTCTTTTATTAGTTCCAATTCTATAGACATAATGAATATTTTATTAAATTGAAATACGTTTTAATTCATAAGTATGAGTGTATGAGTTTATGTACTTGAAAGTACATAAGTATTTGTGTGTGTATGTACAACATAATATTGATTTGAATTAAACGGAAATGTTGAAAAAATGTCCTTACGATAACAAAAAACATATTGACAATAAGACTATTAAGGTTTGTGTGTGTGTAAGGAAATGAATTAAATGTGTATTAAAGAACTCACTAATCGAATAAATGTATCGAGAAAGCAATAAATCAGGTTAAATGAAAAATATGTCAACCTAAAAGAGGAGGAGGGGAGTTAAGCAGAAAAAAAAATATTATTGAAACCTTTAAAGAAAAATATTCGAAGAAGTAATTTAATAAAAGAAAATATAACAATAAAATATTTGAAAATTTAAAATTTATCGATATTAAAAATTATTCGACATTGAAATTTTCTCATATAAAATTTATCGATACGGAAACTTTCTCAATGAAAATTTTTTGATTTTGATATTTTCTTATAAAAAGATTATCGAAATTTTCTGTAGACATCTATTCGATAACAAAATTTGTTTAAAGAAAATTTATCGATAACAACTTTTTTTAATTTTAAATTTTCTAAATGATTCTGTATGACAAAATAATTAACATAATTTTTTGATAGAAAAATTGTCGATCCCAAATTTTTCTTAGGAAAAAATCATCAATTTAAAAAATTTTTACAGAAAAATTATCGAAATTTATCGTCATGAAAATTTTAAATTAAATAACAGTTTATTTAAAAAATTAATCAAAAATATAATTATTAAAAAATAATTAAATTTTAAATATTTTAGGTTTTTTCGATATTAAAAATTAAAAAAAAAATTATCGATAACGAAAATTTTGATTGATAACAACTTTGAATTTATCGATAACTAAAATTTTGTAACATTTATTAAAAAAAATTGAAAACATTATTTATTGGTATTTAAATTTTGAAAACTTCTCACCAATAAATTTTTTAAAATTTATCGGTAACAAAAATTTATTCAGGTTATCGATAGTCGAATCATGCCAATAGTAAAGTCTAAAAGTCAAGTTAATGGAACAGTTTTCAGTCCAGTTGATGGTTATAGTCGACATTATGGCTGAATTTTTAGTTGGTTTTAAAGCAGAAGTTATAGTCGACTTTTTTTATAGTCGAAGTTTTACTCGTTTATAGATCAATTTATATTTGAATTTATAGTCTATGTTGAGGTTAGAACCGAGTCTATAAACAAGTTTATAGTCATGTTGATAATAGAGTTTATGATTGACTTTAAAGTAGAGTATATAGTCAAGTATAAAGTTAAGATTATAAACGAGTTTATAGTCGATTTTATGCCGAAGATATAGTCTACTATAAATGACAATAGAGTCTTTAGTTGTGTATATAATAAATTCTATAGTCGAATAATCGTGAATATATCCGGGGCGAGGTTAGAGTTTGTCTATGGTAAAGTTTATAGTCGAGTGAAGAGAAAACTATACAGTAAAAGTCGTGTCTGTAGCCGAGTTTTAAGTTGAGTCTGAAGTTGGGTTTAAAGTCAAGTTTATATAGCCGAGGTTTTTAGTTGAGGGTATAGTTAAAGTAAAGTCTATGGCCAAGTTTATAGTCATTCTTATATTAGATTTTATAGCCGAAATTATAGTCGACTATAATTAACTATAAAGTATAGTCTATAATCAATTTTATAGTCGTGAATCTGGGTATATAGTGAGGGTTGTAGAGTGTATAGTCAAGTTAAGATTACAGACGAGTCTAATGAAGATCTTATAGTCAAGTTTATAGACGAGTTTGAAGACAAAGTTATAATAGACTATAAATAATTATGTAGGTAAAAGTCAAGTTTATAATCATTTCAATTGTCGAATTTATATTTGTGAAAATAATCCGAGTTTATAGACGTGTATATGACAAGTTTTCAGTCCAGCCTAGAGCCTAGTCTTTGGTCATATTTATAGAGTTATTTTTGTACAGTTAGTATATATTCAAGGTTATAATTATTACTTGAGTCTATAGTCGAGCTTATGGTTAAGTTTATAGTTCAGTTTTGCAGTTGAATTTAAAACCGAATATATAGTCGTTTTTTTAGTCAAGTTCTAGCCGAGTGTGTAGTTAAGTTTGTAATGGCAATTATAGTCGAATCTATAGTAGAGGCTCTGGAAGAGAGTTTAGTCGATTTTGTGGTGAGATTTTAGTCGAGTTTATAGTCGAGAATACATCCCAGTTTTTAGACGAGCCTATGTTGCATTTTTGGTATGAGTTTCTAGTCAAATCTACAGTCGAGTTTATAGCCGAATATTTAGTCGAGTCTATGTTCGAGCTTATAGTCAAGTTTGTAGTACAGTTTGTAGTTAAATTCACAGTCGAGTATTTAGACGATTTTTTTACAAGTATATAGTCGAGATATGTAAAACTTAAAGAATTTATTGTCTAGTCTAAAATCTATTCTATAATCTAGGGAGTTTAGTCGAGTTTGTAGTGGGATTTTAGTCAAGATCAAAGTCGAATTTAACCAAGAATATAAACGATTTTTTAGACAAGTTTAAGTTTATTTTTAGTAGAGTTCATATGTGACTTTACAGTCAAATTTAAAATCTAGTTTTTAGTCAAGTATTAAGTCGAATCAATATTCTATCTTTAAATCAAGTTTGTAGTTATATCTTTAGTCGCATATTTAGTCGTATTTTTAATAAAGTATATAATCGATATATGTAATGTTTAATGAATCTATTGTCTACTCTAGAATCTATTCCATAGCCTAGTCTATATCTTAAGTGTAATGTAGTTTTCTCCTCCCATTTTAATCCAATTATATGCTGCTATTATTATAACCCTCTCTGTAAACAAAATACTAAAACAAACAAAAGCTCTCTTGATATGGATTTCTCTAAGAAAAAGGACATTTACAAGAAGTTAAGATAAAAAAAGTCTCCCCAAAAAATAAATGTTAACAACAACATTATATTAAAGAACAACTACAACAATAACAACCAAGAAAAGAGTGTGAAACGCTTATAAGAGATTTGTGGCAAAGGAAAGGAGGTAAAAGTAAACCAAGTGAGAGGAAACTAAATAGGCAGCTCAAATGAAGGCAAAAAGGAAATTTGATAAGAAAAATTAAAGAGGCGAAATAAGAAGAAAAGGAAAATTGTTATTTAACCATAAGAAGAAGAACAAGCAAAAGGAAAATGGAAGGAAAAAAGAAGAAATTAAGTTTAATTTAGGGATTTAAAGATTTTTTTTGAACATTTAATTTTAGAGTAATTTTGGGAGAAAATGCGATATTTTTTAACGGCCTTATTGAGGAGGGTGGAAGAGGGGAGGAGGAGGCTAACAGGAGGGAGGTAGAAAGAAAAATATTTACTTAAGAATTTGTGTATTTGTGTAAAAGTTTTTTGGATACCGATTTTCTAACCGTTTTTTTTTTGGTTTCTCTTTTAGCATTTGTTGTTATGTAACCGTAACGTAACAAACACACGCAAACCATGAATGGAAAAAGAAATGAGGAAAAGGAAGTTGACCTTTCGTCGTTTATAAAAATTGTAATGTTTGAACTGAGGGGATTTTGTTTTTTTTTCTAAATCTATTTTTGGAATCTACAATTCAAATGTAAATTTGAATTAACTTGATTTTGGAATCGCTTACCTTGTTGTACGGTTAACATTAATACCAGAGCTGAGGCCAACATTAAATATTGCATATTGTACATTTTTGGTGTTGTTGTTGTTGTTCTTTTCCCTGGAGGAGGTTTTATATAATCAAAGAGGTGTTTTCTTATATTAAAAATTCTAAAATTTCTTTTATTTTGTAACACTTGGACGTTTCAGCACGTTTTCAAATTTTTTATATAATAAACAATTTATTGTATTTAATTGCGTTGCGATTATTAATTTGAATTTTTTTTGTTGCCTTTATATCAAACATATACCAACACACATTTACTTTATATAGAAATTTCAAATTTTTCAATTTTTTTTATACAAATAAATTGATTTTTTTTCAAAAACTATTTTATTATAAATTTCATTTGTAGTATTTGATGTGCGAGTGTGTGATTGTGTGTATAAATTTTTAAATAATTTTTACAACACCAACAACAAGAACAATAACAATTTCTTTTATAATAGTATACCGACACAAGCTTTTATATAATATATATAATTTTCTTTTTAATAAAAATCCGCCCGTTACTATATAACCGTGATTTCTTTTTTTTTTTTTTTTCAAATATTAATTCACTCAAAAAAATCGCCGCTCGATGTTTAATGTTCAAATGACAAAGTGAAATAAGTTTGAACAAATTTTTCCCAATTGCAATTTGGATACATAAATGTACTACAAAATTCAACTGGCTGGAGACCCAACAATATGACAAACACTCAGTAGCTTTGGCATCAGTAGCAGAAGCAGCAGCAGCAGCAGCTGCTTGTAGTAGTTGTAGCGTTAGTTTTACAAACATAGAAAATATATTAGATTTAAGTTATTGTGTCTCCAACAATTCTTCAATTTACATTCAGTCGATACAAATTCCTCCCTAAAAGCTATCAAAATGAGAATACAAAAAGAACCTATAAATTGTGAGGGAGAACAAAAAGCTTTTAAAGTTTCTTTACTCTCAGCTCGAAAAAAATGTTAGAAATTGAGGTTCAAACAACAGAGAAATATAAATAAATAGAAGTAACAAATGAAATTTTTTTATAAAATATTTTTTATAAAATATTAATAAATATTTTATACTAAAATTTCACAATCAATAAATTTTCTATAAGAAAATTTCACAATCAATAAATTTTCTTTAAGAAAATTTCACAATAGAAATATTTTCTATAAGAAAACTTTAGAATCGATACTTTCTCTATAACAGTATTTCACAATCGATAAATTTTCCATAAGAAAATGTTTATATCGATAAATCTTTTATAAGAAAATTTCAAAATCGATACATTCTCTTCTATAAGAATTTTACAATAGATAAATTTTCCATAAGAAAATTTAAATTCGATTAGATAAGAAACTTTCAATATCGAGAAATTTCCTATAAGAAATCTCAAAAATTCAATTCTATAAGACAATTTAAATGTTAAAAATTTTCTGTAGGAAAATGCCAATATTGAGAAATTTTCTATAGGAAGATTTCAATATTGTAAAATTTTCTATAAGCAAATTTTTAATATTGAGAAATTTTTATTAACAAAATGATTTATAAAAAAATCTTAATAATGAAATTTTCTTATAAGAAATTTCTTAAAGAAAGTTTCTTATAGAAAATTTTCATATAAAAGGTTTTATATTGTTAAAATTTTCTAATAAAAACTTCCATTATTTCTTATAGAAAATTTTCCATTATTTTCAAAATTTTCTTACAGAAAATTTTCATTATTTTCAAAATTTTCCATTATTTTCAAAATTTTCTTACAGAAAATTTTCCATTATTTTCAAAATTTTCTTATAGAAAATTTCCCATTATTTTCAAAATTTTCTTATAGAAAATTTTCCATTATTTTCAAAATTTTCTTACAGAAAATTTTCCATTATTTTCAAAATTTTCTTACTGAAAATTTTCCATTATTTTCAAAATTTTCTTATAGAAAATTTTCCATTATTTTCAAAATTTTCTTATAGAAAATTTTCCATTATTTTCAAAATTTTCTTATAGAAAATTTTCCATTATTTTCAAAATTTTCTTATAGAAAATTTTCCATTATTTTCAAAATTTTCTTATAGAAAATTTTCCATTATTTTCAAAATTTTCTTATAGAAAATTTTCCATTATTTTCAAAATTTTCTTATAGAAAATTTTCCATTATTTTCAAAATTTTCTTATAGAAAGTTTTCCATTATTTAAGAATTTTCTTATAGAAAATTTTCCATTATTTTAGAATTTTCTTATAGAAAATTTTCCATTATTTTGAAAGTTTTCCATTATTTTAAAAATTTTCTTATAGAACATTTTTCATTATTTCAAAATTTTCTCATGGAAAAATTTCCGTCCTTGAATTTTTCTTATAGAAAAATTTCCGTTATTGAATTTTTCTTATAGAAAAATTTCCGTTACTGAATTTTTCTTATAGAAAAATTTCCGTACTTGAATTTTTCTTATAGAAAAATTTCCGTACTTGAATTTTTCTTATAGAAAAATTTCCGTACTTGAATTTTTCTTATAGAAAAATTTCCGTACTTGAATTTTTCTTATAGAAAAATTTCCGTACTTGAATTTTTCTTATAGAAAAATTTCCGTCCTTGATTTTTTCTTATAGAAAAATTTCCGTCCTTGAATTTTTCTTATAGAAAAATTTCCGTCCTTGAATTTTTCTTATAGAAAAATTTCCGTCCTTGAATTTTTCTTATAGAAAAATTTCCGTCCTTGAATTTTTCTTATAGAAAAATTTCCGTCCTTGAATTTTTCTTATAGAAAAATTTCCGTCCTTGAATTTTTCTTATAGAAAAATTTCCGTCCTTGAATTTTTCTTATAGAAAAATTTCCGTCCTTGAATTTTTCTTATAGAAAAATTTCCGTCCTTGAATTTTTCTTATAGAAAAATTTCCTTCCTTGAATTTTTCTTATAGAAAAATTTCCGTTCTTGAATTGTTCTTATAGAAAAATTTCCGTTCTTGAATTTTTCTTATAGAAAAATTTCCGTTCTTGAATTTTTCTTATAGAAAAATTTCCGTTCTTGAATTTTTCTTATAGAAAAATTTCCGTTCTTGAATTTTTCTTATAGAATAATTTCCGTTCTTGAATTGTTCTTATAGAATAATTTCCTTCCTTGAATTTTTCTTATAGAAAAATTTCCTTCCTTGAATTTTTCTTATAGAAAAATTTCCGTTCTTGAATTGTTCTTATAGAAAAATTTCCGTTCTTGAATTGTTCTTATAGAAAAATTTCCTTCCTTGAATTTTTCTTATAGAAAAATTTCCGTTCTTGAATTTTTCTTATAGAAAAATTTCCGTTCTTGAATTTTTCTTATAGAAAAATTTCCGTTCTTGAATTTTTCTTATAGAATAATTTCCGTTCTTGAATTGTTCTTATAGAAAAATTTCCGTCCTTGAATTTTTCTTATAGAAAAATTTCCTTCCTTGAATTTTTCTTATAGAAAAATTTCCGTTCTTGAATTGTTCTTATAGAAAAATTTCCGTTCTTGAATTTTTCTTATAGAAAAATTTCCGTTCTTGAATTTTTCTTATAGAAAAATTTCCGTTCTTGAATTTTTCTTATAGAATAATTTCCGTTCTTGAATTTTTCTTATAGAAAAATTTCCGTTCTTGAATTTTTCTTATAGAAAAATTTCCGTTCTTGAATTGTTCTTATAGAAAAATTTCCGTTCTTGAATTTTTCTTATAGAATAATTTCCGTTCTTGAATTTTTCTTATAGAAAAATTTCCGTTCTTGAATTGTTCTTATAGAAAAATTTCCGTATTTGAATTGTTCTTATAGAAAAATTTCCGTACTTGAATTGTTCTTATAGAAAAATGTTCATCGTTAAAATTTTCTTATAGAAAAGTTAAAATTTTCTTATAGAAAAATTAAAATTTTCTTATAGAAAAATTAAAATTTTCTTATAGAAAAATTAAAATTTCCTAAAGGAAGATTTGCCATTCATGACATTTTCTTGTAGAAAAGTTGTTCATTTATTAAATTTTCTTATTGAAAAGTTTATGAAATACTAAAAAGGAGTTATTTAGTTTGTTCCTTGATACTCCTTTAAATGGTCATAAAGTTGCATTCGTTTTAAGAAAGAGAGAACACTCTTTTATATATAAAACTGAGAGCTTTTCACTTTTTATTGAGTTCAAATTCTCTTGGGGTTGAAAGCTTAAACTCTTGCACCACTTCCCTACATTTTTTTTGTCATTTTAATTTGTGTGTCATGCTTTTCTCTGGTATCCTTCTTTTAACATCCTTTTATCCTTTACATATTCATGTTTTCTGTTTATCTGTATGTGTGTGTGTGTGTGTTTGTATGTGTATTTTGATTTCTGTAATAATATTTCGTTTTCTTCAAGTACTCGCTGACATTTGCCATTTTTTTGTTTGCTCTGTTATTGATAACCTATAAAGTGTCTCTTTTTGCACTCTATTATTTTTCTCTCTCTTTGGTTTGTTTGTTTTCGGGTTTGTATGTTTTTGATAGAGTATTTGTTGTAGTTGTTGTTGTGACAGTTATCGGTATCATTTGCCGTGTTCCAAACATGTTCAATGTAAGTCACTGGCCCAAGTTGAGGTTATTAACGTATAAGTTATATTTTTTAGAAATGCTCACTAACACACATACACATATACACTTATATGCATATATAAATAATAATGAATATGTGTTTGTGTATCTATGGGTAAATGCATACATACATATGTCATTTTATTTGTGTGAGTGTGTGTACGAGAGAGCATCTATTTAAATGTCAAATTGACATTGTAGATTTGTTTATTTTTTGTTGTTATTATTCCTTTTGTTGTTGTAATATTTGTGTCAGTATTGTGTACTTTTCCATTTGTTTTCATTGTCATAATTCGTAATTTAGAATTTGATTTGAGATTATAAAAGAAAATAAAATACTTTCACACACACACTTACACACATCTACATATATTTAAGATTAACCATGTTGTTGTGTACAATTTCTCTCTTCCTTCCATTCTGTGTGATTTTTTTGTAGATTTGCAAAGAAAAGATTTGAGTTAAAATCTCTGTGATTAAAATTTATGACAAACTTTTGACATTTTAAATGTTTTCTTACCCTTCACTTCCACAAGTGGTGAAGGGGGTATATTAACTTTGCCATTCTGGGTGTAACGCTAAGAAGGAATCATCTCAGACCCTATAATGTATATATATCCTTGCATCAAATTAATATCTGAGTCGATTTAGCTATGTCCTATGACAGACAGTCTATTTGTTTGTCTATCTCTCTGCCCGTCTGCTAGTCCGTAGGTCTGTCTGTCTCTCCGTCTCTTTTTGGCATGCTCAGATCCACAATAATTGACCGAGCTAAATGAAATTTGGCTTGAATATTTATTATAGTCCTGAGAGGTCTTATATTTAAAACAAGTTAAATCGTTTTAGTATTTTAAAAAATATATTCCGATATCTGAGATAAACTCTAAGTTCAAGTGAAGAATTTTCGTAAAATTGTAAATTTAGATCGAAAAGGTAGAATAATTTTTTCCATAATATTAAGCTTCATTATCATTCCAAAAATGATCAAAATCGGTTCAGTAGTTATAACCAAAACTGGTATTGTCGATCAAGCTCGACTATGTAATAACCTACACCATATTGTTGGTTGTAAATGACAGGTACAACAAATTTATGAACGAGCCTCGTATAATTTGCTTTATGCGTTTGAAAAGAATTTCCTCTGAAGGGAGTTACATCTTAGCTAGAAGAAATGATGGATGGACCCTCGTATAATTTCGAACATCAATTTTAGATTCTGTTTATCTTAATTTGATCAGTTGTTATTACAATAACAACTTATATGTGAGATTTCTGCTCTTCAAAGTGATATTTGGATGAGAGCTTGTGTGAGACTTATGAGAAATAATGGACCGGCCCTTGCATGATTTGACACATCGATTAGGAATATAATAAAACATATTAGTGATTAATTTCTTTGAAATCTCTTCACATTTAGGACTTTTATGACTTCAAATATCCATTCCGGGAGGACATTTGTATGGGAGCTACCTGAAATATTAAACCGAATATAATGAGATATAATATCATAAAATTGCTGCCTGTAGAGTGTTCACAACGTTTATTGACTCAGAAAGTGATTCTGAATCGAACGGTTTACTTAAATTGTGAGTGCATGTGTGATTGTGTATATACGAAACATAACGTATTTACTGCACACGCATTTGTGGTGGAAGGCATTGAATATAGCATTCTTACTTGTTTCATTCAAAATCATTTATGGAATATAATCGCCAACAAACGTTTAATCAAATCTCTTTAATGTAGCACAATTATTGCAAAATCGCTAAAAAGAACTTAATTAAATTACAGACCAAAAAAATTTCATTTCTTTTGATTTCAATTAAAAGTCAAGCATGATATATTATATTTATCCGTCCATATTTAAAAATAATTTTGAAAAAAAAAATATTTAATTAAAGTCATTTTCTACTAATTCATTCATTAAGTCCGACTTTTTATTATTTATCACAATTTTAACCGTTACATTTGCTACTAATATTCACAATTAAAAGTCTTTTTCCCTTTTCAGAATTGTCTTCAGAATAATTTCAAATAAAATAGTAAAAAAAACAGACAATCAATTAAAATAAATCATAAATTTCCTGAATAAAAGTTCTTAATAGTAAAACTGTCATTAAGCTGTGATTTTATCTTTCCGCTTCACTGTAGTTAAGTTTCAATTTTGTCTGTTTCTTTTTATTCATTCTTTAATTCACGATCTGCTTAAATTAAACTTGCAAAAAATATCAACAGACTGTGAATTTAAAGGGTCAGTTTCAAAATCAACAAATGTTCATACTAAGAAAATATAATTATCGATAAATATTCTATAAGAAAATTCCAAATTTTCCGTAGAAAATTTTCTATAAAAAAATTCCAAATTTTCGTAGAAAATTTTCTTTAAGAAAATTTTAATATCTATAGATTTCCTCTAAGAAAATTTAGTTATCGATTAATTTTCTCTAAGAAAATTTAGCTATCGATTAGTTTTCTCTAAGAGTTTAGTTGTCGATAAATTTTCTCTAAGAAAATTTAGTTATCGATAAATTTTCTTATCGATTAGTTTTCTCTAAGAAAATTTAGTTGTCTATAAATTTTCTCTAAGAATATTAAGCTGTCGATAAACCTTCTCTAAGAAAATTTTGTAATCGATACATTTTCTTTAAGAAACTCTCGCAATCGACAAACCTTTTTAAGAAAATTCAAAAACTTTTTTTAAAAAATTTTCTATTAAAAAATTTCACAATCGAGAAATTAAAAAAATCAAAATTTTTTATAGGAAAATTTCAAAATTTTCTATAGGAAAATTTCAAAAATTTCTATAGGAAAATTTCAAAATTTTCTATAGGAAAATTTCACAAAATTCTATAGGAAAATTTCAAAATTTTCTATAGAAAATTTCAAAATTTTCTATAGGAAAATTTCAAAATTTTCTATAATAAAATTTAAAAATTTTGTATAGGAAAATTTCAAAATTTTCTATAATAAAATTTTAAAATTTTGTATAGGAATATTTCAAAATTTTCTATAGGAAAATTTCAAAATTTTCTATAGGAAAATTTCAAAATTTTCTATAGGAAAATTTCAAAATTTTCTATAGGAAAATTTCAAAATTTTCTATAGGAAAATATCAAAATTTTCTATAGGAAAATTTCAAAATTTTCTATAACAAAACTTCATAATCGATAGATTTTCTCTAAAAAAATTGGTTATCGGTAAATTCTCTATAAGAAAATTTAGTTATCGATTTATTTTTCAATTTTAGGTATCATTAAAGTGAGAAACTTTTATTATCGTTAAAATTTTCTCAAAAGAGTTTTAAGTTTTCATAATATTTTCCATTCAAGATCATGTTGAAATTTTAGTTAACTTTGTGTGTTTGAAACTGCTCCCTAATTTATCTAGTGAATGTTGTTTTTGATTCTGGTGTAAACCAAATCAGACATTGTGTCTTATTTAGTATAATATATTTAATTAGAGTGAAAAGAAAACCTCCAGATAGTGATGATGATAATCTCATCATTATCATTCTCGTTATTATCGTCATCTTTATGGTGATATTGTGTGATGTGTGTGAGTGTGTGTGCGTGAGTGTAGTTGTGAATGTTCTGAATTTGTTGTTGAGCAAAAATGATAATAAATTTTAGCGAAGACTTTTGAATTTTAGCTAAAACTTAATAAAATCGTGTTTATAATACTTTTTATACCCTCCACCACTGCAAGTGGTGCAGAGGGTATATTAACGTTGACATTCCGTGTGTAACGCTAAGAAGGAATCATCTTAGACCCCATAATGTATATATATATTCTTGCAGTTGACGGAACTCAATGAAATGAAAAGTTTTTTTAATGAAAACCAAAATCGGTTTTGTATATTAAAAGATATAGACAGATATCTGAGGTAACCTTTAAGATCAAGCGAATAACTTTGTAAAATTGAATTGAATATTGAAGATTTGGCATGGACGAATATAGCATTCTTACTTGTTGTAATTGTACCCTACACCATCGTAGATTGCAGATGTTTGTAACGGATAGAAAGATTGGTCCTATAACCCCTATGAATGAATTACTCCCCGTCTCGATGCTTGGTGAAGCACCATGTCTATTGAAATTGGTTTTGATCGGTCCATTAGTTCATATAGGCCCCATACAAATGTTCTCCTGGAATAGGGGCCTATATAGACTAATGGACCGATCATAACCAATTTCAATAGGAAATAGAAATTATTTGCAAAAACCGCTTAACCGGTTTCCGGTTTCGTTTTTTGAATACACTAGTCTCTTACAAAATACCCTTCCAAATATACGTGGGTATTGTAATAATATTAAGTCAAATTATGTTATATAAGCCAAAACCGCTGTGCAAAATTATACGAGTGTCGGTCTTAAATTTTTCTAACTGCAAAATAACTCTTCAAAAAATCGCTTTAAATTTCACATAAATGTTGGTGAAATAATATTCCTTTGACCACATCCATATAAATTATAACGAGGGCTGTTCATATTTTTTTTCGTAACAGTCATTTACAAGCAACAATGAGGTGTAGAATATTATATAGTCGAGCTTGACCAATTGTAACACTTCTATGTCTTTTTATTTCTATCTGATTATTTGTCTGTCCACCTGTCTGTCAGTTCATTTGTCTCTATTTGTATTCTTCTTTTCTTTTCCATAAAAATTGTCTTTTCAATAAAGAAAAAAAGTTCCATTTGATGATTTTTTTATTATTATTTTCATTTCAATTATTTGTATCTTTTGGATGCGAATGAAGTCTTCTTTCTCTTCTTCTTATTCTGTCTAAATATTAAATTGATGTCATTACCACTTTTATTTATTATTGAAAAATTGTTATTTTAATTTACACGAATTAAGGTTTCATTCTTGTGATTTTATGTCTAGAATTGGAGAAAATCACATAAAAAGAAATTCACAATTTTAAATAGAAAATTCCTTTAATTAATGAAATGTCTGACGATAATTAATGGGAAAAAGTCTCTTTTTTTCGATAAATTTTCCACAGGGTTAAACATTTAAAATTTCCATCTTTTAATTCCAAATTTATCTCTTTTTTGAAAATTGCCTTAAATTCATTCAATATTTTATTTTATGTTTTGCGATTTATGTTTGTAAACATAAACAGATTTACACAAATATCCGTTAGAGTATGTGTGTGAATGCAAAAATATTTATGTAGTTGTGTGTATGGATTTGTAAAACAATTTAACACACATTCATTTATCGCCTTTTTGTTGTTGTTGTTGTGAGCTTAAAACAATTTTTTTAAATTGATATTTAAGTTTATATTTTTAGATTTTTTCCCATTAAAGTGCGAAATTTAATTTTAGCACTCAAATGGGTGAAGGAAACCAAATTAAACAATAAAATTATGAAAATCATTAAGAAGGTAACCCACATTAAAGAAATGGAAAATTTATCTATTTAGAATAGAATTTTTTCTATGGAGAATTTTTCCATAATGAAAATTTTAATAATGAACATTTTCTATAAGAAAATTTTAATAATGGAAAATTTTCTATAAGAAAATTTTAATAATGGAAAATTTTCTATAAGAAAATTTTAATAATGGAAAATTTTCTATAAGAAAATTTTAATAATGGAAAATTTTCTATAAGAAAATTTTAATAATGGAAAATTTTCTATAAGAAAATTTTAACAATGGAAAATTTTCTATAAGAAAATTTTAACAATGGAAAATTTTCTATAAGAAAATTTTAACAATGGAAAATTTTCTATAAGAAAATTTTAACAATGGAAAATTTTCTATAAGAAAATTTTAACAATCGAAAATTTCCTATAAGAAAATTTTAACAATGGAAAATTTTCTATAAGAAAATTTTAACAATGGAAAATTTTCTATAAGAAAATTTTAACAATGGAAAATTTTCTATAAGAAAATTTTAACAATGGAAAATTTTCTATAAGAAAATTTTAACAATGGAAAATTTTCTATAAGAAAATTTTAACAATGGAAAATTTTCTATAAGAAAAATTTAACAATGGAAAATTTTCTATAAGAAAAATTTAACAATGGAAAATTTTCTATAAGAAAATTTTAATAATGGAAAATTTTCTATAAGAAAATTTCAATATTGAAAAATTTTCTATAAGAAAATTTCAATATTGAAAAATTTTCTATAAGAAAATTTTAATAATGAAAATTAGGATAAGAAAATTTTAATAATGAAAATTTTCTATATATAATTTTTTTATTTATAAAAGAAAATTTCAATATTGAAAAAATTTTCTACAAGGAAATTTCAATTTTGAAATAATTTTTATACAAGAAAATTTCAATATTGAAAAAATTTTCTATAATAAAATTTCGATATTGAAAAAATTTTCTATAAGAAAATTTCAATATTGAAAAAAATTCTATAAGAATATTTAAATTTTGAAAAAATTTCCTATAAGAAAATTTCAATATTGAAAAAATTTTCGATAAGAAAATTTCAATATTGAAAAAATTTTCGATAAGAAAATTTCAATATTGAAAAAATTTTCGATAAGAAAATTTCAATATTGAAAAAATTTTCTATAAGAAAATTTCAATATTGGAAAAATTTTCTATAAGAAAATTTCAATATTGAAAAATTTTCTATAATTTTGATGTTTTTAGATTTTATAAATTATTGTTAGGATGTGTGGTGCACCCTTAATAAGAACAGAGCTTTAAGCTCTCTTCTAATGGTGTTAGTCTAAATTTGAAAAATCTTTAACAGTTCGAACTTTATTTCTATTGTCTGTTAAGTTAACCGTTATGTTAAGGCTTTTGTAAAGTTTAGGATTGACTGTTAAAATTAAGCTTTTTTAACACTATGAACTCTGTTACATTTGAAATTCAATTAGAATTGATTTCGTTTGTCTATAATGAAATCTTAAGTTTATTTCAAATAATTTTAAATATATTATCTGAAAGATAAGGATCTGGTACTATATACTGATAAAGGTATAAATTTAATTACAGATTTTTATATTTAGGGCTGATTACAAATTAGGAATAATTGATAGAGGAACATCTTTAGACAGATTAGTATCTATACAATTAAAGCTTTTAAAGTATCTGTATCTTATTAATCCATATTAACTAAGAACCAATTGTGGGTGTTGATGTATACGATTCGACTTGTCACTTCAAAACTTCATTAAGTATTTAAATATTAACTGAAATATTTGTTTATGTTTATTAAGTATTAACGTTTTAATGGTTCACTAATACAAATATTATTGTTAATAAAATAATTTTTTGTTTATTGATAAATATTTTATTTCATTTTAATTATCATAATTATTTAATAACAAAAACAATTATTGTCACATGTCTTAAATAACTTGTTTTCTTTAATAATTTTTTTTTTGTCCAAAATTTTATATTAAAACGTGGAGACAAAAAATGATTTCAAATTTGATCAGGGAAGCCCCGTTTTGGGTGTATGTTTGTTTGCTAAATTTAAATTCAAATTAGGTAGGAATACTACATTCGACTATGCCAAATCTGCAATACCCTACACTAAAAATGCGTATAAAGTAAATACGTTATGCTTCGTACACACACAAACGTATATAATATATAACAGTTTATCTTAAATGTAACACAGTAACGCTTAATAGAAAGTCTGTGTATATAACGTATATACTCTAAAACGGTTGGATCAAATTTGAGGAAATAAACATAACATAAACTATAAAAAATTCTGGTAGGACAAGGGGGAGAAGTGCCCCATACAAAGCAATAATTGATGATCGAATATGTAAATAACTACAACAGCGAGAGTTCTTAAATTTGGTCC
Organism: Cochliomyia hominivorax; assembly: GCA_004302925.2. Lineage (NCBI taxonomy): Eukaryota > Metazoa > Arthropoda > Insecta > Diptera > Calliphoridae > Cochliomyia > Cochliomyia hominivorax. The sequence goes on from PYHX02000158.1 coordinate 20,922,702, forward strand.
TGACAACTTTCTCAAGGAACTGGTTTACTGGAAAAAATGTAGGACGGATAAGACCAGGGGAAGGACTATTGCCCATAATAAGCATATATTCATATATGATTATCGAATATATGAAGAATAATTACAGCAAGAGTTCTTAAATTTGGTCCCGACAACTTTCTCAAGGAATTGTTTTACTGGAGATAATGTAGGACAGATAAGACAAGGGGGAGGGGTATCGCCCATATAATATATTTTTTTTGGCAAAACGAGGTTTGTCGAGTCTGTTCAACCGATTTTGATAATAATGGTAATGATGTATGTACAACTTAATAGTACGGGAAAGAACTTTTGTCAATTTGTTCTAATTTGTCGGTTTCTGATTCACAAAAGTTCTTGTCTTAAACATAAAGGTTGTCTCAGATATCGCTCTATATCTTGTTATATACCGAACCGATTTTGCTGATATTAAATTAGAAACTTTTTAGACAATAACAAATACTCAGGCCAATTTGAGTTCTGTCACTTATTGTGGGTATGAGCGTGTCAACAACACACAGTCAGACGGATAGACAGACGTACAAATATATGAATTTATCTACATTGATTCAGATTATGATTTGATACAAGGATATATTCCTAGCGTTACACAAGGAATGACAAAGGTAATTTACCCTCCCAATCACTTGCGATGGTGGAGAGTTTAAAGATGTTAATGTGTTACAGTCTGATACACAAATAAACGCAGACCTTTAAAACCATAAAATTAAACTTTATCTGTCTCTTCTATTGGCATTTTATCAATAAAACACCTTCGTCTCCTAAACATGGCTTTCAAAATGCAAAAATAATTAAAATTATAATTTATAATTTAAATCAAAGATCACGCTGATTAGTAAACAAATACTGACGTTACGTCTGTCACAAAAACAGCAGCAGCAACAAACTTAAATTCAAAACAAAAGAGTCAACGAGTGAGTTAATTTTTTTATTAAAGATCAAATTCGATTTGAATTCTATTTAAAATCGAAAACGGTTTTAACCAGTTTTCACATGTTTTAACCGGAAATATTCATTTTCAAATTATGTCTCTCCTCTTTCACGTCGTCAGTTCACTATTTACCGCCAACAACTAACGACAGACAGACAACAAATGTTAAAATGTTAATAAAAATACACTGATAGTAAAACGTAGTTAATTATTGTAAATAAATTAAAAACAAAAACAATAAAAATAATAAAAATTTCAAATGCATATTGAGCAGCTTCGAAAAAAATAACAATAAAAACACATAAATATTTAAAATAAATATTTCATAAATAAAAAACAGTCATATAAAAGAATTGAAAATTATCGATAAATATAGATAAATTTTCTATATAGAAAATTTCTAAGATATCGATAATTTTTCTATGTAGAAAATTTCTAAGATATCGATAATTTTTCTATGTAGAAAATTTCTAAGATATCGATAAATTTTCTATATAGAAAATTTCTAAGATATCGATAAATTTTCTATATAGAAAATTTCTAAGATATCGATAAATTTTCTATATAGAAAATTTCTAAGATATCGATAAATTTTCTATATAGAAAATTTCTAAGATATCGATAAATTTTCTATATAGAAAATTTCTAAGATATCGATAAATTTTCTATATAGAAAATTTCTAAGATATCGATAAATTTTCTATATAGAAAATTTCTAAGATATCGATAAATTTTCTATATAGAAAATTTCTAAGATATCGATAAATTTTCTATATAGAAAATTTCTAAGATATCGATAAATTTTCTATATAGAAAATTTCTAAGATATCGATAAATTTTCTATATAGAAAATTTCTAAGATATCGATAAATTTTCTTTATAGAAAATTTCTTAAATATCGATAAATCTTCTATATAGAAAATTTCTAAGATATCGATAAATTTTCTTTATAGAAAATTTCTTAAATATCGATAAATCTTCTATATAGAAAATTTCTAAGATATCGATAAATTTTCTATATAGAAAATTTCTTAGATATCGATAAATCTTCTATATAGAAAATTTCTAAGATATCGAAAAATTTTCTATATAGAAAATTTCTTAGATATCGATAAATTTTCTATATAGAAAATTTCTTAGATATCGATAAATTTTCTATATAGAAAATTTCTTAGATATCGATAAATTTTCTATATAGAAAATTTCTTAGATATCGATAAATTTTCTATATAGAAAAGTTTTTAGATATCGATAAATTTTCTATATAGAAAATTTCTTAGATATCGATAAATTTTCTATATAGAAAATTTCTTAGATATCGATAAATTTTCTATATAGAAAATTTCTTAGATATCGATAAATTTTCTATATAGAAAATTTCTTAGATATCGATAAATTTTCTATATAGAAAATTTCTTAGATATCGATAAATTTTCTATATAGAAAATTTCTTAGATATCGATAAATTTTCTATATAGAAAATTTCTTAGATATCGATAAATTTTCTATATAGAAAAGTTCTTAGATATCGATAAATTTTCTATATAGAAAATTTCTTAGATATCGATAAATTTTCTATATAGAAAATTTCTTAGATATCGATAAATTTTCTATATAGAAAAGTTCTTAGATATCGATAAATTTTCTATATAGAAAATTTCTTAGATATCGATAAATTTTCTATATAGAAAAGTTCTTAGATATCGATAAATTTTCTATATAGAAAATTTCTTAGATATCGATAAATTTTCTATATAGAAAAGTTCTTAGATATCGATAAATTTTCTATATAGAAAAGTTCTTAGATATCGATAAATTTTCTATATAGAAAATTTCTTAGATATCGATAAATTTTCTATATAGAAAAGTTCTTAGATATCGATAAATTTTCTATATAGAAAAGTTCTTAGATATCGATAAATTTTCTATATAGAAAAGTTCTTAGATATCGATAAATTTTCTATATAGAAAAGTTCTTAGATATCGATAAATTTTCTATATAGAAAAGTTCTTAGATATCGATAAATTTTCTATATAGAAAAGTTCTTAGATATCGATAAATTTTCTATATAGAAAAGTTCTTAGATATCGATAAATTTTCTATATAGAAAATTTCTTAGATATCGATAAATTTTCTATATAGAAAATTTCTTAGATATCGATAAATTTTCTATATAGAAAATTTCTTAGATATCGATAAATTTTCTATATAGAAAATTTCTTAGATATCGATAAATTTTCTATATAGAAAATTTCTTAGATATCGATAAATTTTCTATATAGAAAATTTCTTAGATATCGATAAATTTTCTATATAGAAAATTTCTTAGATATCGATAAATTTTCTATATAGAAAATTTCTTAGATATCGATAAATTTTCTATATAGAAAATTTCTTAGATATCGATAAATTTTCTATATAGAAAATTTCTTAGATATCGATAAATTTTCTATATAGAAAATTTCTCAGATATCGAAAAATTTTCTATATAGAAAATTTCTCAGATATCGAAAAATTTTCTATATAGAAAATTTCTAAGATATCGATAAATACTCTATATAGAAAATTTCTCAGATATCGAAAAATTTTCTATATAGAAAATTTCTAAGATATCGATAAATATTCTATATAGAAAATTTCTAAGGTATCGATAAATTTTCTATATAGAAAATTTTCTTTCTTTTTTTTTTGATTTTGTCGATATTTTAAACATTTTGTATATATAAAATTTCTAAAAAAAATCAAAATATCGATTAGTTTTCAATATTCTTTTCGCTTTAGATTAAATTCTTTGAATAACATCGTGATTGAAATATTAAATTTTTCTCATCAGTAGTTAAATATTGTCATTCATTAGCCCTCTAGTTCAATAATGCTTTGAATATCAAACGAATTTAAAATAAATTTGTATGTGTGTAATAATAATGAACCAGTTTTAAAATTGGAAAAAATGTATTATTACAATAATTTTTAAAAATGTATTTGAATATTAATTACAAACATTTTTTTCAAACCAGTTCGAAAATATTTAATTGTTAACATTTTTAGTATTTTTTTGATCTACACAAATAGAAGTGTAAATTAAATTTATCGTACCCCAAGTAACCTTATCAAAACTGTCCATTCAGGTTACACTATAAACTTGTCTAGAGTTAACACTACAAATTGGTCTATAGTTTATACTTTAAACTAGACAATACTTTACACTACAGTCTATATAATTAATGTATGATTAAGGGTATTGATGATTCGTTATGGCTGAATATTTCACCTATTTTTCTAGTTGTAATGCAAAAATATGCATAATTTTTGTTGGTGTGACATAACATTTTTTTAGCCATTTTAGTTTAATTGTTGTTGGACTTTGTAATAAAAACTAGTTTTTTTTAATTGTATTAACGGAAAATTTGATTAAACTCTTGTTTTAGGAAATTGGAATTTGTTAGTAAATTAAATTCTTTTTATTAATAACTTTAACTAATTTATAGCTTCAATTATAGTGGCTGATTCAAATATCGTCCTATATATTTAATATGGTTCTACATAGGAAATTGAGGACAATAACAAATACTCGGGCCAATTATTATTGAGGCCTGTTAATTGTTATGGATATGACAGTGCCAACAACAGACAGACGGACATAGATTTGATACAAGAATTTATATACATTATGGGTGTCTTAGATGATTCCGTTCTTAATGTTACACACGAAATGATAAAGTTAATATAACCCCTCCACCACTTGTGTTAGTGTGGAGGGTATAGAAATATTAAAATTTAATATTTGCCGATCCTCCCTCGCACACATTAACAGGTAAAAGAAGTTTATTGAAGGAAATCGAAAAGACCTCTATACATGAATAAGTGTTCTTTCAAGCATAATAAACTTCAATAAACTAAGAAAAAAATCCCAGTTAATGATCATTAAGACATAATAAACATATGTAAAATATTGGAACTGTTGTGTACCATAATTTTCTCTCTTCCAAAATCTAAACGAAAATCTGTTTAAGTTGATAAATAAAATTTATTTACTTTGAAAATGTTGTACAAACAAATAATAACATGATTTATGATCAGTTATTTAGAGATTTCGGCAGGTAAAAAAATGTGCAACATCATTCAAATATAAACACTAATGGATGTAAGTGTAAACACAATGTAAGCGACAGCGAATAGATTTAGAGATTTGAAATATTTTAGCAGAGTTGCCACATGTTCTTTTATTTTAAAATCTTTGTCTGTTAAAAATTAATTAGATTGAAAAACGCTTTAATGTTTTTGTGTCCATTTTTTAAATGTTAATAATATTTACGTTTTAATTATTTTTAAAATTTAAAAAGTTCCACATGAATTATAAAATGCCGATAATTATGTTATTTATCAAATATTTAACACTTGTTAATTTTCTTAATTCAATTGTATTAATTATTATTATGATAAAGTTTAATTAGAGTAAATTTTTAAATGGATTCCTTCGTATTCCCCACGGCTTCAATTCGTTTTTATTCAAAACTTTTCTTTAAACAATTTTGTTTACAAACTCGATAATTGAGGTTTTAACTGGTTGTGAATGAATTAATCTTGTTTAAATCACTTTAAATTGATTGATGTTATTGTTAAAAGGGATTTAATTCATAAACAAATTTGAATATTTTCAAAAACATGATTTCAATTAAAATTTTCTTTTGAAACGATGTAGCTAACAAGTTTTTAATACGAGTCCATAGTAATTAAACGAAAATTGTTTGAAAAAGTCTTATGTCACTCCAACTGAAATTATGCATATTTTTTCATTTCAAATAGAAAAACAAGCTACAGCTACAACGAATCAGGAATACCTTAAACTATAAAATAATGTAAACTATAGACTATAGTTGAGACTATAAACTAGTCTATAGTTGAGACTATAAACTAGTCTATAGTTGAGACTATAAACTAGTCTATAGTTGAGACTATAAACTAGTCTATAGTTGAGACTATAAACTATCTATAGTTGAGACTATAAACTAGTCTATAGTTGAGACTAAAAACTAGTCTATAGTTGAGACTAAAAACTAGTCTATAGTTGAGACTAAAAACTAGTCTATAGTTGAGACTAAAAACTAGTCTATAGTTGAGACTATAAACTAGTCTATAGTTGAGACTATGAACTAGTCTATAGTTGAGACTATAAACTCGTCTATAGTTGAGACTATAAACTAGTCTATAGTTGAGACTATGAACTAGTCTATAGTTGAGACTATGAACTAGTCTATAGTTGAGACTATAAACTCGTCTATAGTTGAGACTATAAACTCGTCTATAGTTGAGACTATGAACTAGTCTATAGTTGAGACTATGAACTAGTCTATAGTTGAGACTATAAACTCGTCTATAGTTGAGACTATAAACTCGTCTATAGTTGAGACTATAAACTCGTCTATAGTTGAGACTATAAACTCGTCTATAGTTGAGACTATAAACTCGTCTATAGTTGAGACTATAAACTCGTCTATAGTTGAGACTATAAACTCGTCTATAATTGAGACTATAATCTCGTCTATAGTTGAGACTATAAACTCGTCTATAGTTGAGACTATAAACTCGTCTATAGTTGAGACTATAAACTCATCTACAGTTGAGACTATAAACTAGTCTATAGTTGAGACTATAAACTCGTCGAAATTTTACTTTTTACTAATATTATTATATTTTAAGCAAAATAATAGATTTTTATTAAAATTCAACTTTTCACCACAAAAACTATTTGTCAAATATTATTATCACGACAAAATGAAATTAATTAAATAACGGTCTTTTCAATTTTTTGAGAAAATTTGACATTTAAAATTTAAAATTTTTTTTTGGTTCAAAATTAAAAATCAAAAATTTCTAACAAAAATATTTCTAAAATGTAACTATTATTTTTAGTCAACTTTTCAATCTTGTCCGTCTTCGAATTGGAAAAAATGTTAAATATTAATCAAAATACGAAAGTACTTTTTGCTCACAACGCAACGTTGCTGCTACCAAATATTACAAACGTGTTAAATCACATAATTTGGTTTGATTAAATATGGAAAATATAATCGATATTATCTAGTTTAAACCGAATATTAACTGGCAAAAAACAATCAATATTTAAAAAAAAATTATGAAAAATTTAAATGAAATTGAAAAGAGTGGAGGCAGGGAAAATAAACCGGGTGATTAGTAATTAAATAAGAATAAATAATTGAAATCATGAATAACCAGTCATTTTTTTCAAAGTTTCTTTCGTCTTTTTAATCAAGACCCTCGATGTGAACAATTTGGATATTTACCGACTACGGTCCTGCCTAAATAAGAGCCTATATTCATCCAAATCAATACGAAAATAACTCAACTCTAAAGATAAAAATTTATTTTTTTTTGTTTAAGTTTTTTCTGGAATTTTATAAATTAATTTTTTTTGCCGAATTAATCTCAGTCTAAATACTTAAAACTTTTTCTACAATTACAAGATTTATTTTGACCTTCAGCCAGACCGAAGAACGGACATTTTATTCGTTCCCATGACAATTGGATCTCCAATCCGGAACGACCCGAGTCACACTCAGACAAAGATTGTCAACCCATCGACAGTTGTATCAATCGAAAGTTCTTTCATCAAAAAAAGAATTATCAGATGCAGAAAAACTTTTACAACAACAATGATCATTATTTGATATACTTAAAATTGAAGGAAGTCTACAGTGTAAGTGCTTTACAAAACTGGACCTAAACACATAAAACTTGCCGTTATAAGGGGACACATAACTGTTATTTTACAAAAATCATAATAATTAACATTACAAGCAGCCAGACAGAAGGACGGACATCAATAAATATATTCAGAATATAATACTGACCAATTTTAAAAAGGGGATAAGCCTATCGGTTTTGTACTTTAAAAACCTCAATCTATAATTTTTATACTTAAAAAATCTCCGTCTGAATTCCTAGAACTTGATGATATAGTTTGGCATACAACTTTTTAATTTCACTTTAGAATTCACAATTAGAGTCAGCAGACAGAAGGGCGAATTTTGAAAACTAGATTTAGAAAGTAACTCTGATATATTTAAAAATGGAAGTTAGTTTATATATATTCTTTATAAAAGTTAGTATAAATACATTTAATTTGAGGTTAAGTTATGACTTTGACATTATTTATAAGATTTCCTTTGACAGTTAGTACGACGAATGGATGAAAGGGCGGACATTTATAAATTGATACGGATAATTATTCTGATGTAATTTAAGGTTTAGATAAGACTATGTTTTTTGTATTTTACAAAGCTTTGTTTGAATACTTAATATTTGACGTTAAGGTGTGACACACAATTAAACTCCTTTTTTTCATTTAAAATATGAACTTTGACTATAAGCCAGACGGAAGGACGGACATTATTACGTAAATACGGGAAACAATTTTGATGTATTTTAAATTGAAAGTGAAACTATGTTTTCTATGCTTTAAAACTCTTTATCTACACAATTTTAATTTGACGTTAAGATTTGACAAACAATTGACTTTTTACTTTAACCTAAGAATTAACAATGAGAGCCACTAGACAGAAGGACGGACATTATTACGTTGATTTAGAAAATTATTTTGTTGTAATTTAAATGGGAGGTAAACCTTTCTTCTCTGTAGTTTACAAACCTCAGCTTAAATACATAAAGCTCCATTCGGAGACAAGTAGAGTACACAAACAATTAGCGTGTGTTATATTTTCCTTAATAAAATTATCAAACAAAATTAAAAAATGGGTCAACGTTCTTATTAAATATCACAAAATTTTTAAAGAGTGTTTTATGATCGTTTTTTTTCTCAAAATGACCAGTATTTTGAATATATTTTTTTAATATAATTAAAAATTTCAAATCAAATCCAGTTTTTACTTAATTTTTTTTCGTTAATTTTAATTTTTGAGGGGATTTTGAAAAAAAAAAACTCTTAGAAAAATTTAAAAAATTGTTGCAGTAAAAGTAACAAAATTTCTTATCATTGTTTTTGTTTTTGTATGAATTTAATTTAAATTTTATTAAAACAACAACAACTTTAATATTAATGTTGTTGTTATTATTGAAAACAAGTAAAAATGTTGTAGTCGGTCACTCTTGACTATGTAATACCCAACATCATATTTTGGGTTGTAAATGACAGCTCCGAAAAATGTTATGAACGACCCTCGTATAATTTGGTTTTCTGATTTATAATCAAATGTGAAGTTCATTTATATGGTAATAACATTTATATAAAATTTAGGCGTTTGAAAAGAATTTTTATCTGGAGATTTATATGAGAAAAAATGATGGACCGACCCTCGTTTCATTTATTTTAGATTAGATTTTAATTTGTCCAGTTTTTATTGCAATAGCAACATATAAGTGAGATTTATGCCTTTATAGCTTGCATGGGATCTATGAGAAATAATGTACCGACCCTCGCATAATTTGCCACATCGATTGAAAATATCATAAGACTTGTTCTTGTTGAATTCCGCTTTGTATGAAGGACTTTTATAACCTATTTCACAAACATCAACACAAACGCATATTACCCCAATCACCTACATGGTGTAGGGTATAATAAAACTCATTTAGTGTACTATTAACTAGTTTATTTAAGTGACTCGAGCTTATCTTTACTCAAAAAAAAAAATATTTTGAAACCAAAATAATTTAAAATAAATTTCAATATTTCCTCTTTCTCTTTTTCAAAACACACACACACACTCTCTCTCTCTTTTCGCTTTGACAAAAAAACACGATCAGTTTTCTTGTTTGTTTGTTAAATTTACTCTCTGTTTGGGTTTCTCTTGTTGTTTTTATTTGTTCGTGTGTTTTGTTTTCTCGTTTTCAATTTTCATAATTTTTCTATTTGAAAAAAAATAAATATTTCAAAATTCAGATTCATCTGAAACGTTCGCCCGATAAGTCGTGTTTCGTTTAAAACGTTTATTTTTGAATTTTTTGAAAAAATTTTATTTTTTTTTTTAATATTAATAAGTGACCGTTACATTTATTATCTCTTGTGTGTGTGTGTTTTTCTTGAAGAATTTTTAAAAGAACTGAGATTTTTTTTAAGAAAATTGTCGTTTTGTATTTAAAGCGCGGTTTCAATTAAAATTCATAAAAAGTACGTTGACTGCATTTTTAATTTATTTAAATTTATTTTTTTTTACTTTACACTTGTTTAATGCGTTTTTATATTATTGAGAGGGTCTACTTGACATTACAATATTTTTTTTGTTTAATTGAGTGTTTTATTTTGTGCGTTTTTTATTTATTTTTTATTTTTAATTAAATAAATAAAGTTTTCATTTAAATGTTTGATAGAAATAAAAGAAATTTAATTTTAGTTTTCTAAATTTAAATTTTTGAAAAATATTTTATTTTTTTATTTAAATGGCGTGAAAAAAATAATAAAAATAATTAAAAAAATAACAGATCTATTTCTGAACATTTCAGAAGTACTGAAAATGATAGTGTTTTATTTTGAAAATAATTATAAAAATAATAAATAAATAAATAAAATTAATGAACAATAAACTGTGCTAAATATAAAAATTAAAAAAAAAAATATGAAGTTTCAGAATGATTAGTCTGAATTCAATGGAATTTTACAGATTGATAGTAAAGATATAGAGTTTATGAGTTTATGTTTTGAATTTTGACCTTATGGAAATAATGGGAATGGATCCATAGTGACTTAAAGTTGAACACCATGATTTTCGTCATAATGAAAGCTTTGTAATAATGTTTTTTATATATATTTGGAAAGAAGACATAATTTCCTATACATTGATATATAATATTTTCTATTTTATCTCTAAAGATATCAAAATTAATGATCCAAACATTATTATTTCTAAAATGAATTTAAATGTGATTTTTTACATGCAGTGGAAGAAAGTCCAAAATTACCGAAATGTCCAACTGCGATTTCAATGAAATTTGATAAGTCAATACCAGAAGTTTATAAGAGTTTAAGTTTTGAATTTGACCCCAATAGACATAAGGGGAGTAGAAACACAGTGTTTTGAATTTAAACATCTCAGTTATGATAAATATTTAAAACGATACAGATTTAAAATATTTTGATAATTTTAATAATTTTTTATTATATTTTTTAAAGAAAATTTTATGTTTGGAAAGACAACATAATTTCCTATTTATTGATATATAATATTCCATATTACACTTTTGAAGTTATTAAAATTATTAAACTGAATTTGTTTTAATGTGTTTGTACATAAAATTAAAGTTGAAAGAATGCTGAAATTTCCGAATTGTTCTATTGTGAGTCCAATGAAATTTCATAAATTGTATACGAAAAGTGTATAGGAGTTTAGGTTTTGAATTTGGTAACAATATACCCAACGGGCGCAGTATCACAGTGTCTTGAATTAAGGCATCTCGGCTATGAAAAATATTTAAAACTTTTCAGATTTAGAATTATGTGATCGATTTCAAAGTTTTGTTATAATTTTATAAAGAAATTTATACATCTTTGGAAAGAATACATAATTTCCTATACAATGATATATATTTTACACCTCTGAAGTTATCAAAATTAATTATCTAAATGTACTATTCTTTTTTTTAACTCATAAAGAAATTATATATTTTTGGAAAGAAGATATAAAATTCCCTATTTCACGTTTACATGTATAATTATTATGGATCGTAACATAACAATTTCTAATAAATTCTACTGGTGCATATGGAAACTGCAATGGAAATAAATCTGAAATGTCTGAACTTTCTGCCTCCGATTTCGATGAAATTTCATATATTAATGGATGAAGTGTAAAATTAAAAATTAATTAATTTATATTACCACATTTAAGGTATCAATAGAATAAATGTTAATCCAAAGTGTTTCGAAATTGAACACCTTAAATATTGAAAATATTTAATACCCTTCCGAACATCAAACGTTAATTAACTTTGTCACTTCAAGTATACAACCAAGACCCCATTCAGTCCATTATATTGATTCAAGTATTATGTACAATATGGGGTCTTGGTTGTATGCTCGAAGTGACAAATGAAAAATATTTTCCGACAAAAATTAAGATTAAGTGAAGACTGTAGTCCATTATTTTTGTAGCGTACACCACTATAGCTTATTATGCATTTGTGAAGACTTTTGTAAGGCACACAAAAAATAGTAATAATCCACTTTGGGACAAAGTCCTAACCACAAGCTCTATCTAATGTTGGTCAATTTTAAAAAGAAAATTTAATTTCTTATGTTAAGAGTTCAAATCGAAAATCTGATATCATCTGAAACCTTATATCCTTATCCTTAATATATAGCTTAATATATAAGGTATAAAAAAGTTCTTTCTCCCAAACAAATTTTTAAAAACAGGGTGATTATTTCCGTGAAAAAAAGTTTAATTTGAAATATGTTGAATACGTTTTGGGATTTTGGATATTTTCTTATAGAAAATTGGGAATTTGTTAAATTCTAAAATTTCTGATATCAAATGATTTTTCATTTACTTTTTCTTTAAAAATTATAAATCTGGAAATTCAAGCATTTTTATCGATACTTAATACTTGTGTAAAAGGGTTTATAGCTTGACTGAAAATCTAACCTAAAATAGGCCGTTTCGAAAAAAAAATTAGTTATAATACTCTTCACACACACCACAAGTGGTGAAAAGGGCATTTTGTGTATAACACTAAGAAAGTATCATCTCAGAATCTATAATGTTTAAAAAATTTCTGCATCAAATCTGAGTCGATTTAGCTATATCTGTCTGTCTGTTATTGACACATTCACATTCACAATAATTGACAAAGCTCAATGAAATTTGGCCTGAATATTAGATATAATCCTGAGAAGTTTCCTATTTAAAACCAGCAAAATCGGTTTAATATATTAAAATATATAGACCGATATCTGAGGCAACCTCTTAGTTCAAGCAAAAAACTTTCATAAAATTGTCAATTATAAACAGTCAAAATAGAATGAAATTTTGCTATAACATTATGTCATATGTACTTCATTATGGCTTCAAAAATTATGAAAATCGGTTCAGTAGAAAAAGAAGTTATAGTGAAAAGTAAAACTAATTTTTCAACTCCTTTAATGTTCCGTGTTTTATTAAAAAAATGGCTTGTATATATTGCATACATTTGTGAGTGTATGAGTGAGTGTGTGTGTGTATGAAACATAACATTTTTACTTAACATGCATTTTTATTTGTTTCTCATACATTTGGTGAAATGCCGATTTTGTTTTCAAAATTATAACACCTGATTTCTCAAGTTTTTTACATTATATTTACAGGTTGAATATAAATTAAATTCTTAACTAAAAATAAATAATATTTTTTATTTTATTTAATACATTGTTTTTTTTGTTGTTCTTAATAGAAAAAAAATTAGAAAAATAACAATAAATAAAAATAAAAAAACAACTATTTAATTTCTTGGGCAAATACCAATTTTATTTGAATTTATAATAGACTAGAGGCAATAATATTCTCAACGTATTAAAAGATAAGAATTTAAGCTAATAGTAAAATATTAGGGGTGTTCAGTGATAAAAGGAAATTAAAAAAAAAAAAACTAACAGACAGACGGACATAGCTAAATCGACTCGGATTTTGATTTGATGCAAGAATATATACATACATTATGGGGTCTAAAATATTAAATATTTTCCTAATCTGTGAATCCCCTTTTTAAATTTTTATTAAAAATTTATTTAATTTCGTTTTGTTTTTCCTTTCTTTTCATTTCAGAACCACTCGTAATGTAAACTATTCGATTTTCTAAATTAACTGAAAATCCAACAACAACAACAGCAGCAACAACAACAATAAATTCATCTTATTTGCCATAAATTATCTTTCTATTCGAAATTAAAATTTGAAAACCGAAAAGTCTCTTTAAAAAAAAATATTTTCGTGAATTTATTTGTTTAAAACAAATTTTGTCAAAAAAAATATTTATTATTTATTATTCATTAAAAATAAGTAAACAATTAATTTATTATTAAACAAAACAAAAAACAACAATGGCTGCCACTATTAGAAAATCAACAAAAACAACATCATCTTCCTTCTCTGGCAGCAGCAAATCTGGCATCAAAATGTTGTTGTATTATACAGCGATAATCGCCTGCATTACAAGTCAATTCTTATCAGGTAAATTTTTACAAACACTTTTTGTTTTCCTATAAAATGAAATGAGTACAATTGAACTGATTTTTATGTATTTTTTTTTATTATAAAGAAATTATTGAGAAAATTTATTAAGTGGAATTATTTATTAAACCTTCAGATTTAATCATAATTATTGATTCAAAACTTTAGTCAAGATAAGTCAGAGGAAGGTGAATGATATTTGTATGTAACATCAATAAGTAACATATAAGATCCCATAAAGTTTATATATGTGGGATAGTTTTATTACAAAGTTTGATGACTTTGATTAAAACACAATTCTTTAATAAATTTTAGTTTATTATAAATTATATATATTAGGCTTAAGTCTAGGGTATTTAAAGTTTTAATTAAATAATCAAATAAACTTATTCACTTTATAAGACACTTTCACAACTTAAATTTACCACTTGACTTTCTACAACTTTACAACTTTACAACTTAACAACTTAACTCTTTCAACTTTAGACTACGACTGTCCTGGACCAGTGCTTAAACTCAACTATATACGGAATTGACCGTCTATTGAGATCTAATCGTTACTCGTCAGTTTTTGTCGATTCTAGAATATTCTTGTCATATACAGTCATCTCTCTTCGTCCTATTCAGTCAAATACAACGGTCGTTTCAATATTAGTTTTAACTGCCATCAGTCTTAACCCTTAGTAGGGTCTACCCGATCGTGTGCGACCAGGCTCAAATCCCACATATATATTGAAATTCCTAAATCAAATCAAAATCTGTTTCGATTTAGCTACGTCTGTCTGATTAGTTGACATGGTTATGGCTTAAATAATGCTCAGATCTTACTGAAATTTGTTATAATTAATTATTATTGTTTTGAGAACTTTGTTATTTAAAATCAATAAAATCGGTTCAGGGCATACGAAATTATTTACCGATATCTAAGTCAATCTCAAAATTGAAGAAAAAAAATTAAATTATTAAATCGATTAAATAATTTGTAAACTTTTGAACTTTAAAAGGTGTCGTAATTTCACATGACATGAGCTGACATATTCTTTATTCATGTAGAGATGTACAAGCCCTTATCTGGTTAGGGGCATAGTCTGAGACCCTACAATTATTCACTGATAAAACCACTTATTTCTTCTGGACATATTATTTTAATGTTGAAGTGTTTTCGAGTGGATTTGGAGATGCACAAACACCTTAATAATCTTTTTTAAAATAGGTTATCCCTTATAGTTTTCGAGATATTATAGTCGAAATAAATGTTTAACCCATTTTTAAACTTGTTTTTAAGTTGCTTTAAGGCCCTATTTTTTTTTTAATATACACCAGATTCTCGATCAAATTCTAAAAAATAAAGCTAAATTAACGATAAAAATATATGAATCCGTTAAAAAGTTATATACCTGAAGTTGGAACTTTCAGCAAAAAATTTTTTTCAAAAACGTGGCAACATTTATTTATTTATAAAATCATTTTTTAATTCTGAATCGAATAATTTTTTTTAGAGTTTTATAAAGAATTTTTAACGGGAATGCAGGTAAACTTAATTCGAATAAATTAGGTGTAAGGACCTGCCCACAAGTCCTATCTAAATGTAGTAAATTAAAAAAAATAATTAATTAAATTTGTTTAATTTTCCAATTTCTCTTATCGAAAAACTGGAACCATTATTAAGTTTAACTCAGCGTATAACTGCATATGTTACATTAACACCCATTATAACTTTCGTACCGGACCCGGAGGTCATTTGAGTTAGCAAAATTATAATTTTATATGGATTGGAATTTTTTACATGGATTGGAATTTTAGGCATTTTTTATAGTTTGATGGGACGTTTTTAGTTATATAAGTGAGAAAGAAATTCTTATACGTCATATTGAAATTTTAAATAAATAACGTTATTTGTTTCAATTTGTATTAAAGTTTATATACTGAAGTTTAAATACCAAAATTCTTATACGTCATATCAAAGTTTTAAATAAATAACGTTATTTGTTTCAAATTGAATTAAAGTTTAAATACCGATTTTATTTAAAAAAGTAAATTTTCAGTTTTTCATAAATGTTTGACATCAAATGAAATTTTACACACTTTTTCATTGAAAATTGTGAATCTTTAGGTTATAAAGCTTTCATAGGTACCAAATACTGATATAAGAAATTTTTAGTTTGTTTGTAAATCCAACCTGAACCAGGTTTTTTATTTCATACAAGTTAATACAAGTTAATATCATATATTCAATATAGCCAACTTTGGAAGATCATCCATTATCCTTTCTGATGAGCTGGGGACCTATAATCCCACAAATTAATTCGAAAATACATCAGCTTTAATTATGTTAAATTTTATAAAGATATTTTTAATGGTTCAGATTTTTTTAATTATTTCCAAAATATATATTTTTTATTCAATGTAAGTCGTTTCGAACTTAATTTCGAACTTAAAGTTCAAAATTTTGTAATAAATTTAATACAATTCTGAACTTGATCATGAAATTTCTATAACGATCATAATATTTCTTAATGTGAACAGATAAATTTTATCTTTTCATATTTCAATATTTCTTTTAAATTCCTTTTCTCCAATTGACGTAATTTAATGGAATTTGATTCCAAATATGAATAAAACCCATAACGTTTGTCATAAAACATTTTATGTTCTAAAATTATTTATTTGTTTATTTATTTTTTTTAATTTCATATTTTATTTTTTAGGTGTTTTTTTTATTATTATTAATTCTATTTAGTTTTTATTTTTTATTATTTCAATTTGCTAACGTGTTAGTCTGTGTATTTTAAGATTAACAATGTTGCCTTGTGTAAATAATATTTAAAAATTTTTGTTATTGTTTTTTTATTATTTTTGAGGTTTTTCACTTAAATGAAGATTTATAATATTTAACTCACCAATACTAACTACTCCACCAATGTATGTTTGTTATGTGTACCTGTATGTATGCTACAGTTTTTTTATTTAATAAAACAAGTAAGAATGCTCTACTGGGTTATAACGATTTTCCAATACCCTGCACTATAAATGTGTGTGAAGTAAATACGTTATGTTTTATACATACACACTTACAGACATATATAACAGACCGACAAATGGACATAGTTAAATCGACTACGATTTCAAATTGCTGCAATAATATATATACATTATAGGGTCTGAGATGATTCCTTCTTAGCATTATACACGGAATTACAAAGTTAATATACCCTCTTCACCACTTGTGATTGAGGGTATAACAAGTAAGAGTGCTGTATGCGGCTGTGCCGAATTTTGTAAGCTTTTCACTGCAAATTCTTCACTTGAACTTAGAGGTTATTACAAGCATTGGCCTGTATCTTTTAATATACTGAACCGGTTTTGCTGGATTTAGGTGTAAGAAACTTTTCAGGACTATAACAAATACTAATGCAAAATTTTATTGCCAACAACAGACAAGAAGAGCACAGATAGTTAGACAGACGGACGGACATAGTTAAATCGAGTCAGATTTTGATTTCGTGCAAGAATGTATATACACTATGGTGTCTGAGATCATTACTTCTTAGCGTTACATACGGAATGACAAAGTACATCTACCCTATTTGTGGTGGTGCAGGGTATGAGTAAATATATAACTTTTTGGATTAGATTAGAACTGCGGACAAATAAAGTAAGTGGGAGACCAAACAACCTTTATGAAAGCAAAATAATAATGTTATTTATAATGTCAAGACTCTTTTATTGCTGGTATTAACGTTTCCTTTTCTAAATTATGATTTTAATCTTTTGAGTGTCGCATTTATTCTAAAAAACGTTTTGATTTTAATTTTAGTTAAAGTATTTTATGATCTTTTCAAGTATAAAATTATTTTCAGAAAAATTTTGATTTAATAAAAAATCAAAATGGCGGTTTTTTGAAGAAAATTTAGAACAGTTTTGGAATTTAGAAATATAATGTTCATGTTGGAGATTATTACTAGCAAGACTGCGTGTTGCAAACAGATTTTTTTGTTGGAAATTCGTAGACTTTTAAAACATTCTTTTAATGAAATTTCACATGGTCAGAGTTGAGGTGTTTTAGAGCTGATTTGGTGGAGTACAAGCGTCTATACATTAAGGGGCGTATTTATAGGGAAAATAGCGAATTTTAAGTTAAAAAAATCTTGCACAAATATTTGGTGTCTATGAAATCGATGGATCCTGATGCGGTTCACTTGTACTACCTCACTTCAATGCAAAAATACCTCATCTCTAACTAAACGAAATTTGATTAAGATATCTTTAATGGTTTAAAAGTTACATACTTTTTCAAAAAAATCGATTTGAGTACACTGCGCCACACAAGTAGGATATTTAAATTGATATCTAAATTTATAACAATGAACTGTTATAAATTTTCCAAGTTTTAAACATTTTTATCTTTAAAAAGATTATTTTAAAATTATCCCATATTTAAACTTTTCTTAATGGATAAACTGTTATAAAAATTTACTGTTTTTACAACTGTTTTACTTTTGTTTATAACTATTACATATTGTTTTCATTTGAATTAATACTCCTTAAAGGATTTTCCATCCATTTTACATATTATACCAAACTGTTATAAATTTGCCAAAAAATTCAAAATAAATATACACTTGTTTGTAAATGTTATACACCATTTTCTTAATTTCAACAAACTTTTTACAATATATTTTTAATATTTTCACTTCTAATATAAATTTAAAATTGTTATAAACTTTTTACATTCTTTTCTATTTAACAATTTTCGTATAAGATTTTAAACTGTTATACAAATAAGTCTATTTGTTTAAGGCTATTACATATTGGTTTATAGCTGTTTTATAGTGCGTTATTATAATAATTTAAAAAATGTAGTGATTTTCATTTTATTATATTTTTAACTTTTAATTTAAACTGTTATAATTGTTTTATAAAATCGGAGATTGTATAAATGTTTATAAAAGTTGTATATTATGTTTCACTCTTGTAATTTCTTAAAGTTGTTATAAACAATATTGTTTTTTTACAACTGTTATACGAATAAAAATATTTTATATATTAAAACTATTATATTTTATATTTTTTCTTATTTTATAATAGCTTAAAAATTTATTTTACCGTTACTGTTATACGAATAAGAAGATTTTATATACTAAAACTATTATATTTTATAATCTTTCTTATTTTATACCAGTTTAAAAATTGTATAAACTTTTAAATTTGCTTTAAATTGTTATAATTTTTTATATCATATGAAATTGCTATAAAATGTTTTATAGCAGTTATATATTTGTCTTTAATTTAATACCCATTTTATTTTTTACTTTAAAACTATTATAAAATAAAAATAAGTGAAATGCCAATAGCATTTTATCAATTTTTTTTATAACTGTTATACTTTACTTTATAACTGTTATAAAAATATTAAAAACTGTTACAAAATGTAAAACAAAATAATTTCGTGTAATATACGTGTTTAAAATCATGTTTCTTAAAATTGTTATATATATCTTTTAACTGTTATACATTGTATTCAATCTGTTATAAGATTTTTATAAACATCATATAATATTTTAACTGCTATAAAAATATGAGGCATTAACAAGTGTTTTTTTTTTAATTTTGGTTATTTGGTGAAACTGTTATAATTTAAAAATGTTATAATTTTTAATTTATTTTAGAACTTTTTGTTTAAAATTATGTTTACACTGTGTTGAAAGTTTTATAAAATTTTTCATTCAATTTAATAGATTATTTGAGCTGTTATAAAACTGCCATATACAATATTTATATGATAAATTACAATTGGTTTTCTTACTGTTACATTGTTTTAAAAAGTATATTGAAAACTGTTATACATTTCTTTTAAATTATTATAAATTTAGCATTGTTATATAACTGTCATACAAATTTTTATATTTCGCTTTTTCTGTACTTTAATGGTTATATTGATTTTTAAATGTTATAAAGGTAAAATTTGTTCTAAAAAATGTTACATTATTTAAGCTGATTTTTTTCTGAATTTTAAACTGTTATAGTTGATATAATTAAAAAATATATTTATACTTATATTATAGTTTTTGATAGAACTACCATACATTTTAAAACTGTTATAAATTATAGGATTATTTTACAGATTTTGGTAAACTGTTATACTACTTTTAACTGTTATACAGTTTTAAAATAGTTATAACTTAAATAGTTTTTCATATATTTTTAATAAATTAATACAATACAACTGTTATACAGACTTAAATCTTATAATACTTTATTTTGGCTAGTTTATAGACTACATTATGGTATAATTTTTAAATACTCTTGACAGTTATAAAAGTTTAAAATAATTCCATTTCGATATCCCCGATTTTTCAAATCGTTATACATATATTAATATTTAACTGTTATACTAATTTTAAAATAATAATTTCTGTAGCTATTTAAACTGTAATGAATTAATTTGCAGTTCCTTTAAAGAGTGACTGTTTAAAACTGTTATACGGTTTTTTAAAGTGTTTTTAATTGTATGTAATAACTGTTATACAACACATAGTATTGGAAATTTAATCTTTCTTTTGCTATTTTGTTATACCTTATACTACTGTAGGTGGTTGAGGTATTATGTTTGTGCTGATTTTTGTAACATAAGAAAAAAATGCCCTCCGGAATTAGGTTTAAGCTCCTTAAAGTTCTAAATATATAACACTTTTAATGAAATTTGTAACTACTGTTTATAACCAACATTGTGGTGTAGGGTATAATATAATCGGACTTTACCGACTGTATCATTTTTACTTTTTACATAATTTGATTTTTTTCCTTTTCTTCCATAATTTATTTACTAGAATTATCTGTTTTTTTCTGAAAAAAGCGTTATTCTATTATTTAATTATTTTTACCCTTATAAATTAAATAAAATCTAAATAGAAAAAATAAAACTGTTTTTAATTAAAATTCCACTAATTGTTGCTGCAGTTTCGTATGAATAAACTGTCATAAATTAAAACACTTTTATTGTTATAAAATTCTATAGAGAATTACGAAATAACCGCTAATGACAATGTTGGGTTCGTACCAAATTACAAATTTAATAATGAAATTAAATACAAAAACAAAGAAAAGAAATTGAAAATATTCAACGAATTGGAAAATAATTTTCTACACTTCGGAAAAAGTGAAAACAATAATAACAACAAAAACAAAATATTTAAACAAGTAAAAATGTTATAGTCGATCAAGCCCAACTATGCAATACCCTATACCATATTGTTTAAAATTTAAGAACGACCCTCGTGTAATTTGCTTTTCTTATTTATGCTTATGTGTGCAATAAATTATTTTTATGTGAAATTAAGGCGTTTTAATTTTCTGGAGAAATAAATGGGAGTTAGAAAAAAATTATGGACCGACCCTCGTATAATTTAACACAACGGTTTGGCTTGTATTTATCTTAATATTTTTGCAATACCCACGTATGTGTGCGACTTATGAGTTTTAAGATGATATTTGGAAGGGAGGTTGTGTGGGACCTATGGGTAATGATCCGATCTCCGTATAATTTAACACTAAAAGCCCCATTCCGAGGTTACAATTATATGGGGCCTTTATGAAATGATGGACCAACCAAACCCAAATTCAAAAGGCATCGTCCCTAGGCCAACCCGGACGGAAATATTTAAATCGACTTAGGAAATGATTCTGTTCAAACGGTATACTAAAAAGTGGTGATAGGAATATTTTTACTGCTCGTTACAAACATATGCACAAACGCATAATACTCCAACCACCACCTATGGTGATGTAGGGTATAAAAAACTAAAAGCGAAAAATTAATTAATTAAATTTTGAAAACGAATTATTGAATTAAAAATTTAATTATAGTGAATAAATTTTTTGGTTTTGTTTAAATATCCAAAACGTGTAAATTTAAGTGTTTTATATTAAACTGCAATTATTTTAGTTTCTTTATAATAATGAAATTATTGCAATTTATGCAGTTTTTGTTGTTGTTATTGAAATATTTAATTAGTTAATTTAAATAATTGAAATTGTTATAATTTATTTTGTATTATAATAAATATTTTACATGCTAATTTTAGCACTTTTACTCTAATGATTTAAAAAAATGAACTTTTCAGGTACACGGTAAAAAAAGTTATAATAGAAATGCTAAATAGTTAAATAAATATTAAGCTATAAAAATAGCTGATAATAAAAATTTAAACTACGCATTATTATGCTATGAAACAAAGGTTATTTATAACAAAAGAGAAAATGTTATAATGCGATATAACAAAAGACTTATACTTCACAATTTAAGAAAGCCACTGAAAGTGTGTAAAACTGTTATACAGTTTTTAAATTGAAATAAGTTTTAATAAATGTGACAGATATATTTTAAGCTGTTATATGGTTTGAGATGCTAATATATAATAAATCAAATAAAAGTCTTAAAACTGTTATACAGTTTAAAAATTGAAATAATTTTTATTTAATACATTAGATACATGTTCTAAAGTACATTTTTTAACTGTTATACAGATTTCGCTGTTAAAACTGTTATACAATCTTAAAAAATGGTTAAATAGTGTTTATTTTACACAAGTTTTTTATTTTATATAAACATTTTTTTTGAAAAACTGTTATACATTTTTTTAACTGTTATAAATTGTATAAATTCTCATCAAAAATTAAATTTTTATTCCTTTATAAAGAAAATTTTGTATTTGTTATTTAAATTTTTTACTGTCATGCATTATACAACTTGTTTTTAACTTTTATATAACTGTTATACTCATGTTTTTAATATTGTTATTGTTATAATTTTTCATAGAAATTCAATAAAGACTAAAAACTGAGCCTCTACTGTACGTTATTAAGAAAACTTAGTTGCTTGAAAACTGTTATACAGTTTTGATTTAAAGTATTAAACACGTATATAAAATAATTCTTTTGAACTGTTATATAGTTTTCGCTGTTAAAAACTGTTATATAATCTTAAGATATGGTTGAATTATTTTATTAAAAAAGTTCTCTTTAAAGAAAACTGATTTTTCATACTGTTATAATTGCTATAATTATTTAATATATTAAAAGATATATCGTTTTATATAGTTATTGCTGTTTTTGTTATAAATCATATTTTTTAACAAAATTTTTTTATAACTGTTATACTGATTATTAAAAAATATTGCAGATATTATAATTTTTCATAAAAATGTATAAAAATATAATACGTTGAAAAATAAATCTAAACTACGCATTATAAGAATGCTTATTTGTGTGAAAACTGTTATATAGTGTGTAGTTTGATATAATTTTGATTAAAGGTATTAAACAATATACTGATTTTTAAAATATTGTAATTGTTATAATTTTTGATAAAAAAGTTATGTGTCATTTATTTAATTATTTTAATATAATTTTGAATTAAGATATTAAACATCTGTTAAAAAATGCTTTCAAACTGTTATATGGTTGTAGCTGCTTAAAAACTGCTATGCAATCTTAAGAAATGTATAACAGTTTTGTTTTATTACAAAAAAATTAAAAAAATTGTTTTTAATCAAATCTCTAGAATTATAGCTTTTAATAGTTCTTCATTGAATTTTAATAGAGGTATTCCCCAAATCACTTTTTTTATTAACTGTCACCCTTCCATGATAACAAAATTATTTAATGTCACGTTTATTTGTCATCATCATTTTGTTTGTTTGTTTGTTTGTTTATTTCATATTTTTTCCAATAATTTTTCAAATTTGCAAATTTATCAATTTTTAAATGAATTTATTTATTTTTATACCCTCCACAAGTGGTGATGAGGTTATGTTAACTTTGTCATTGCGCGTGTAACGCCAAGAAGGATTTGTCTCAGACGATTAGCTTTGTCTGTCTGTCTGTTGGAAATATTCTTCCGCCCATAATAATT
Organism: Cochliomyia hominivorax; assembly: GCA_004302925.2. Classification (NCBI taxonomy): domain Eukaryota; kingdom Metazoa; phylum Arthropoda; class Insecta; order Diptera; family Calliphoridae; genus Cochliomyia; species Cochliomyia hominivorax. The sequence goes on from PYHX02000158.1 coordinate 20,946,764, forward strand.
GTCAGAGTTTAACGAAATGTAGTCATATTGTCTATTATTGTCCTAATCAGTTTTCTTTCAAAAACCATAGGTTTTATGGGCAAGAAAGTTATAGACCGATATCTGAGACAATCTTAAGGGTCAGAAAAAGAATTCTTCTATTTTTTCAAAAAAAGGTAACGGAATTCAAATAAAGATTCAACTATAACATAAATCATCAAAAAAAAAAAATAATAATCAAAAATGGATTAAAAGATTTAGCTGGGACCAGTATATGCCTTAGCTCCTATATAAGACCCCTTCTTAGAATGTAGTTTATAGCTTATAAAACTTTTTAATATGAACCAATTCTATTGAAATTTGTCACTATTTACTTTCTAACTGTCTTAAATATTTGTTATACATTTTATTAATGTAGGTCCATATTTTGATATGGTTCCCTGAAAACGGGTTTAAGCTTGTAAAACACTTAAAAAAAGACCAATCCCATTGAAATTTTTTACAATAATTTTTCTAACTAACTTTAGTGTTTATTATTAATATGAAAATTCTTGGTCCATGTATTGCTGTAGCTCCCATTTAAGGCCCCTTTACCTGAAAACCATTTCGAACTTATAAAACCAGTAAAAAACGACCAATTCTATTGAAATTTGTCACAATTATTTTTCAAACTGTCTTGAATTATTGTTACTAATTTCAACAATATCGGTACATGTTTTAATATAGCTCTCTTATAAGGCCCCTTACCGGATAACGTGTTTGGGCCTAAAAAAATTTGATTTCATTGAAATTCCGCACAATGTATTGTCTTAACAACTTTAGCGTATTTTATTAATTTGAACAATCTTGATCCATATATTGTTGTAGTTCCTACATAAGACCCCTTCCCGGAAAATAGTTTTGAGCCCATAAAACTAGTAAATAAAGACCAATTATCTAGAAATTCGGTACAAATATTTTTCTAACTGTATATGTTGCTTATTTAAGGCCCCTTGTCAGAGATGGATTTTACATTTGATCCAATTTTTTTTAAATTGTCTTTAATGTATGAATAATCCCATTTCCCGAATTAGCATTTTAGGCTATAAAATTAAATAAAATTCTTCTTTTTACATTATTATATCCTCAACCACAAGTGGTGAGGGGGTTATATAACTCAGTCATTTCGTGTGTATATATGTTTGCATCAAATCAAAATCTGAGTCGATTTAATTACGTCCATAAAGCTAAGTTTATGACTCATTAAGTCTTCCATGTTATATTTAAGAAAAACTCACCTTTGTGAGCGTATGTGCGAGTGTGTATTTACGAGATACAACGTATTTACTTACACGTATATGTGGTGAAGGGTATTGAAGATTCGACATAGTCGAATATAACACTTTAAAGTCGGTCATTAAAATACATATTTCGGAACTAATATTTATATATTTGAACGATTAATAAGTTTCTTGGTGTATTTTCTTCAAATCGTGCTAATTATTGCAAGACGTTATTGGTGGAGGGTATTTAAGTTTCGGTACAGTCGAATTCTTACTTGTTTTTATTTATTTTTACACTTCAAGCATTTAAGCACAAATCTCTCTTCTATTTGCATTTATTTATTTATTTATTTATTTATTTATTTTTTATTGAAAATAATATCAATATTTAGTTTAATACTTTTTCATTTTCATCCTATAAATTTTTTATTATCATTTATTGTGTTATTTTTATGGTTGAGGAAAAAATATATGAAATAAATATATAATTGAATAATAAAAACAAATAAATGCAAAAATGCATTTATTTTCAAAATTTTAATAAAAAAAATAAAAATAAAAAATTTATTTTGTATAGAAAAGTACATGATATTTGTGTAATGATCTACAGTGAAAAAGAATCAAATCAAATAAAATTATAATATTTTTTTTATAATATTTACATATATTTATAGTATAAATATATAAAATAGCAATAATTATAATATATTTGTATACATATAATATAATACATATGTTCAGGAATTATATTACCATTTACAATTTTTTTGTAAAAATTTTAAACAAAAGCGAACGCTAAATGTGAAACACCCTGCATTTTTATAAACTACGTTATAAGCTAGGAAATGGACTACGTTATAGGTTAGTCTATAGACAAGCTATTATCTACCTAATATATAGAACATATTTTAGGCAAGTCCATAGACTACGTTATAGGCTATTCAGTACACTATATTCTATACTCATCTATAGATTACGTTATAAGATAATCGATAGACTTCGTTATAGACTAGTCAATAGGTTACTTTATGATCTAGTTAATAGACCATATTATAAGGCAGCTTTTTGACTATTCTATAGGAAAGTCTATAGATTACGTTACATGTATTTTATATAGACTGCATTATAATCTTATATATACACTACACTATATTCTCCACATAATTCTTTTAAAGAATTAAAATAAATTAAACTAGAAAATATTTAGTGGACCGATAATATTTTTATAAATGTCAAACAATTGAAAATATTGTAAATCTATTTCAAATTAGTGACCAGAAACAAGTGCGTACTAAATTTATAAAATATTTGCAAAAAAACTCAAACAAGGTCCTACAAAAAGTTGGCCAAGCTTTCAAAGGCTTGACATCAAACTGTTTCCAATGTTATTAAACAGTAACGTGGAATTTGTCGACTTATACAAAATTTTGCACTAAATTTGAATGTCACTTATTAATACGAAGCAGAAATTTATAATATTTTTTTGTATTTATTTAAAAGCAATATTCACGTCTTCTTTTATAGAAATATTTCCCATAACAGAGCACCAAGAACATATGATCGCATGAATAAGACAAACAATAAAACAAAGGAAAAAACTTCAAAGAGATGCCTTTAAAAGAAATCAGCTTTATTGTAGGATGAGAACTATGAAGATAAAAAAGTAGAGAAAAAATAATATACGTATATAGGAATATGTCTCAGTGTACATATGAAGAAAATATATTACAATTTCAAATTTTTTTCTAATATTATAAATAAACGGGATTGCTAAATCCAACGGTTATATAGAATAAGTTTTAAGTTATTCTCTAGTCAACGTTATGGTCTAATCTATGGACTACATTATTTGATAGTTTATAGGTTACATTATAGATTTAGGATTGACAAGTTTTCAAAATGTCTAATATGTTTGGTAGAGGAGGATACTGACCATGTGACATTTCAAAGCCCCAGATGTGAGAACTTGACACGTACACTGGAGTGTGAAACTGTTGTGAATAATAATTGGAATTCGCTTAACCGTTTCATTACCCAAGTAGACCTTGCGTTAAGTTTAGAAGAGAAGGGGCGATAGGAGGTAAGGAGAAATAGGACAATTGAGTACTTAAACTACGTGCTAACTGGTCCCTTTAAGCAACACTTAATTGCAGTTCTGCGGACCATTTACGGTGTTGACGATGGAGATGATTTTAACCGGTAAGCAGTTGGTACCTTTTAAAGGTTTCCACCTTACTATAGACTAGTCAATAGGGAATACTAAGTGTTAGTTAATAGACTTAATTACAGGATGGTCTCTCAACTACATTATAAACTAGACTATAGACTACGTTATAAGATAGTTTATAAACTACGTTATTGAATAATTTATAGATTACGTTATAGGCCACTTTTTATAGTTAGTTTATAGACTACCAACGTTCTACAATTTATAGCTCCTATAACACTTTTTAACAATTCCTCCAAAACGTGATATTGAAGTTATTATTATTATTTTTTTGTTGTTTTGACAAAATACTTTTATAAAAATAAAATCACGAATTAGTTGTATTTTCACCGTGATAAGGTTAATTAGCAACATTTTAATCATAATAAATAGACAAAATAAAAAATTGTATATTTTTAAAATGTTTAAGTTATAAAACATAAAAATAAACATAAATTTTTTAAATAAATTTTTATAAAACTTTATAATAATTATAATTAAAATAAAATGACATTTATATCGTGATTTCTTTAAAAAGAAATTCACATGGCGTTAATATTATTTTTAGAATTAACCTACTGACGTCTTAGATAAATTTTGTTTGTATTTAGCAAATCTATCTTTATTATAGACATAATAATGAATGATGAGATAAATAAATAAAGATAAATTCTTAAAATATATAGAAATAATTATAAAACGATAATTTAATAAAATCATTTTGTAAAGAAAGAGCAACTTTGGTAGTCTTTAAGATAAGCTACTATGATAAATGTTATAATGTATATAACTGTGCTCATTATTTTTAAGATAAATATCCATAGATTACAAACTAGTTTAAGGTCTACATTATAAACTTGTCTATAGATACCATAGATAAGTCTACATATGAGACTTTATTAAACTACGGGTAGAATATGGAATATGTATATGGACTATGTCATAGATTAGTTTGTAGACAACGTTATAGGTTACACTATAGACTACGTTATAGACTACGTTATAGACTAGTTTATTGGTTACGTTGTAGGTTACTTTATAGGTTAGTTCATAATTTTTCATAAAATACTAATTCATAGAATTTGTAAGAAATGTTATTATAGTAAATAGATAACGTAATAAATTACGTATCTATTGAATACGTTGATGTCTAGTCTTAAGTATATAAAATAGATTGTAATTAATTTCATAGACTTTGTTATAGGCTACATTATAGGTTGCTCTATATGCCACATTATAGGTTGCTCTATAGACTACGTTATAGGTTGCTTTACAGACTACTTCATGGGTAAACATTTAGACTATCTTTTAGGCTCTTATAGATCGATAGATAGATAGATAGATAGATAGATAGATAGATAGATAGATAGATAGATAGATAGATAGATAGATAGATAGATAGATATAAATTCGTCTATACTACGTTATGTGCTAGACTAAAGATTTCTATTTTTAGAATACGTTATGGGCTTGTCTATAGACTACGTTCTAAGCTAGTTTTTAGAATGCGTAATAGGCTGGTTATTTAACTATTATTTTTACATTTAAAAACTAGCTAATAGACTATGTTGAAAGCTTTCTATAGAATACGTTATGAGATTGCAAAACGACATCTGAGATACACAATAGACATTGCATAGTCGACAGACTACGTTATAATATAATCTATAGATTTCGATATAAGCTAATCAAAGGACTACGTTATAGGCTCGTTTATAGACTACGTTAACTACTTTGTAGGTATTATAGTCATAATTTATATTGCAGACTAGTTTATTAAGTAGGTATTATGTTAGTTTATAGACTACGTTATAGGCTCATATGTAGCCTTCATCAAAAGCTAGTTTACAAACTAATTTTATAATTTCCTAGAGTCAATTATTTTTATTGACATTAATTATCTTCAATTCTCCAGTTTAAAATGCAATTAAATTTGATATTTTCAAAATATATTGAAAACATTTATTAAACCTTCATGTTGTTATTTCAAAACCATTAAAGTGTCAATCATCATTACGCGTCATTCCTTCTTAAAATAAAATCTAAACAGAAATTTAATTTTAAATAATTTAAATAAAAATATCATTTTAACATATTTTTAACTAAAATTCTTCCATCTCTCGCTCTCTTCCAGTTAATGCTATACGCTGCCATCAATGTAATTCTCATTTGGATGAAGACTGCACCACATTACGTCTTAGCACACCACGTGCACCCCGTGATGATCAATTCCTTAAGGAGTGTGAAGTACAGCCGGATCAAAAAGCTTTCTGTCGTAAAACCGTCTTAACTATTGAGGTCACCGGTGAGCATCGTATCATACGTGGTTGTGGTTGGTTACGTGATCGTGCTGAAATTGGCAATAACAGTTGTTTTACTGCTGATAATGAGGGTTATAAGCAAATAATTTGTGCCTGTAATGAAGATGGTTGTAATGGCGGTTCCTCGTTGTTTATTTCGAAATCATCGATTTTAGCTTTAACAGGATTAAGTCTTTTGGTAGCTACAGTATTGAGAAGAAATTAATGTTATGCGTTGAAAGGATCTGTTTTAAAGATCAATGAGGGATTTTTTTTTTTGAATAAATTATTTCTGTCATAATTCTTCTTCTTTTGTTTATAATTATTATTTTTTTATTGTATTTTAATTATAATTAATTTTTCATAATTTCTATTATTATTTTGTTAAAAAAATATATAATTTAAGAAAATTAAAAAAAAAACTAATCAGTTTTTAAGTAAAAATGAATAAAAAACGTAAAGACAAAAAATAAAAATTAAAAAAAATATTGTTGTTGTTATTTTTTCTTGGAAAAAATTATAAATTATTCGATGGTCTTGAATATAGTTTTGTTTGTTGACTACTTTTTAGTCTCGTCTTTAGACTAGTTTATAGTCTTGTCTATGGACTATAGTCTTGTTTATAGTCTAGTCTAGTCTATAGATAAGTTTAAAGTTTTGACTATAGACTAATTTATAGTCTCGTCTATAGACTATTTCATAATCTCGTCTTTGGACTATTTTATAGTACGACTATTGACTTTTTATAGTCTCGTCTATAGACAAGTTTATATTCTCATTTATAGACAAGTTTATAGTATCCTCTATAGACAAGTTTATAGTCTCATCATAAGACTGGTTTATAGTCTAGTCTATAGACTAATATAGAATATTTTATAGTCTCTTCGATAGACAAGTTTATAGTCTTTACTATAGATAAGTTTATAGTCTTGTCTATAGACAAGTTTATAGTCTTGTCTATAGACAAGTTTATAGTCTTGTCTATAGACAAGTTTATAGTCTTGTCTATAGACTAATTTATAGTCTCGTCTATAGACTTTTTGAAGACTCGTCTATAGATTAGTTTATAGTCTTGTCTATAGACTAATTTATGGTCTCCTCTATAGACTAATTTATGGTCTCCTCTATAGACTAATTCATGGTCTCTTATATACACAAATTTATAGCCTTTTCTATAGACAAGTTTATAGTCTCTTATGTTTACCAGGTTAAAGTTTAGCTTTATCTTTCTCTTCTGTAGACTATTACTATATTGAAAACATATTCTTAACGTATTTTAGTTTATAAATTCAAATTAAATTATCTAAATTTTCCCACCATCAAGTCATTTTCCATTAATTACCAATTCAAGTTTCATTATTACAGAAATCCAAAGGGAAAATGGAAAAATGAAATAATTTTGTCTTTTATTCACAAAACTAAAAATGACGAGAAAAATCATGTAAAAGACTTCAGGCTTAATATTATTTTAATGTTATTTTAGCTAAAATGCCAAGAATTGAATACAAAATGAAAATCTTTCTATAATAGAAAAGAAATGCAGAAAATGAAGAAGAAGAAGAAGAAGAAGAAATTGAAATCGTTAATAGAATAACAAGAAATGACTGGATAAATTGTCAACTGCATACACAATTTACAAATCTTCAAGGTTTCGAAAGAATGTCTTTAAGAATTTGTTATGGAATTGGCTTCTTTTTCTGTGTGTAACAACTATTTTGTGGAGAATATAAAAATTGCATTTTTTATTAGCTTCAAGTTATTAGTAAATCTATTATCATTTCAATTATTATTTTGTGTGGATAAGGATTTTGTAAGAAAATTGCTGGAGATTAGAGAAGAAAAATGGTGGAAAAAGAGGTGAATTAAGGATTTAAATAATTTATGAGATTTAGAGGTTTTTAAAGGACGTATGATTGATATTAATTGAATAACAAGTAAGAATGTTATTTTTTATCTTTCAACTCAAATGTGTGTTAGGTAAATACGTTATGTTTCATACATACACACTTACATATACACTCAGAAACTTATACAGTATAAAAAAAATTAAAAAATTGAGACATAAAATGAGTTATATTTTTGTTTATAACTTTTTTCCACAGAAACGATTTTGATAATTTTTGGAAGGGTAATGAAGTAAACACAACTTTATATTTCATTTTAATTTATCTATTTGTAATTTACAATTTTACCAAAGTTATTGCTTCAACTTAGAGGTTAATATCTTTTAATTATTGTAGATGTGAGCGTCCCAAGAACACACAGTTGGACAGACAGACGGACATACCTAAATTGACTTAGATTTTGATGCAAGAACATTATGCGGTCTGAGGTGATTCATTCTTAGCGTTACACACGAAATGACAAAGTTAATATGCTCTCTATACCATTCGTGGTGGTGGCGGATATAAAAAAGGATAAAGGGATGGAATTAAGGATTTAAATAAGTTATGAAGGACGTATGATTGATATTAATTGATTAATTGTGTTATTTATACGAGTTTAAAAAGGTTACAATTGTAATAGCTGTTAGAAATTATAAGAAAAACTGAAGCATATTTTTAGGCCGTTAAATTATTTTGAATGTATTATATTGCACAGTGGTTTCTTTTGTAACCTTGAATAAAACATTTAATGGCTTCAAAACAAAATCTCAATAAATCTTTTTATTTTCAAAATTTGCATAATTTTTGAAATATTCGACTGAATATTTTATATTCCCTGGAAAATAAGACATTTATTTTCTGATTTACAATTTAATCACATTACAAATCATAAACAACATTTGTCACCCCAAACCAAAACCATTCATAACAATGAATTAGGTCATGTCCGCCATTCGGAATTCTATTTCTCTGCCATTAAATGTCAAAAACTTTTTGCACAAAATAAATTCTTTTGTGTTTTCTTTTTGTTGTTGTAAAAATGAAATCATAAACATGCGTTTGGCTCATTTTTTCTGAATTCATTAAAATAATTAAATTTCAGCAAAGAGCAAAAATTTGCTATTTTTTCCAAATGCGTTCCAAAATGTCCTTGAATTGTTGTGAGAAGAGTGAAAATAACAAATCACAAAAAAATTAGTAAATAAAAATTTGCAATTTTAAAATAAAGAAAAATAGAAAACAGACAACAAACTAATAAAGATAGAAAATCAAAAAGGACAAGAATTAAAAGAAGAATTTGTAATAAATTTAATGATACAAAATAAAGACTTTTAACGTTTGAGTTGTAAAGTTATTTTGTTTTTATACGAATTAATCGGAGAAGTAAACGTTTTGGTATTAAACATCTTTAAGACGCCTAATAATAGGCTTTAATAAAAATTCATAACATACACTTTAAGTAGTAAATAAAAATATTCAGGGTAGAAAAAACTCGAACTAAGAATTTTAATTTTTGATCTTCTTTATTAAAAAAAGATTGAGTTTTAAATTAAAATCAATTCTTGCAAAAAAAAAAAAATAATAATAATTTTTCTTTTACCAGAATAAATTAATATTTATTTTTAGAAGGCCCAAAAATTATCTAACGTAGATGATAAACTTGCTCTTTGTATATATAGATTAGATTAACTCATAGACTTGTCTATAAACTAGTCCATCAGTATGCCTTTTGACTTGTTTTTAGGCTTTCTTTCGAGTTCTAGTTCAGTTCTAAAATAAAACTCTGGTTTAAAAATCGCTCTTTTTCAATGAATTGGTCTCGAGCATAATCGCAAAAATTAGTAATCTTCTTTCTATGATTAAATGATACCAAAAAAACTTACATAAGTATATAAAAACTTTATTTGAAGAAAAGTAAAAGCGTCATATATTTTCCTTTTAAAAGAAGACTAAAACAGAAAACTTTACAACAGACGTGCGTACTACTAAATAAGTTGGTATGTGTACAAAACAATGCGTATGTGTATATGTATTAGTGAAAGTATTTGTTATTGTTTATTTCTTTGAAATACAATCTAAATGATGCCAAAATATCTCGTATTACCATAACAAGAGGTCACTCATGCCACAAAACTCTACTCAAATAACAGAACCAGAGATGGATTTCTTTACCATTCAAATCAAATATTAACGAATTTTCAATAACCTAAAGCGCTTCAACCGAATTATGAAGAAACTTTAAGGCTTTCAAGATTTCCTGAATTAACATCTTTTTTAGTTTATTTAGTATACAGTAAATGACGTATGTTTATATATAAATGTTTATGTTTATTGTTGTCAATAAATAAAACATGAAATGTGTACCAACATTAAAAGAAATTTTCGGTTTACACCCTATAAATTGTCGTAAAATTTATTTAATGAATAATAAAGTTCTTTTTTTCCAGTTATTTAGTGAAATTTAAATATCACTAAAATACAAACAAAATTTATATACTTTATTGCAGGAATCCGAAACGTATTTGTTGAAATAATAAATCATTTTGTTTAAGTGGAAAATAATACTAAAACAACTATAATACAGGATGACTCAAACACCAACAATACATCATTTACTTGGTTGTCATTTATATTAAATTGAAAAATTAAAAATTTTACTTCTTTAAAGTTACATAAACTTTTAATTTTTGAAATTCTTTAAACACAAAATCTGGAAAATGACAAAAACGTTTTTGTCATAATGAAGACTAAATTTATTATTTAATTTGTTCGACGTTAATTACGACTGGAATACAGTGTTTTGTATCCATTCGAAAATTTCACGTTTATTTCCTTCTTCTTATTTGAATAAAACTCTGAGTAGCGTATGAGTGATATTTGATATCTATATCGTGTATACGTATTATAATTTATTTCATTCCTTTGATAGATAAAATACTAAAATTCTAAATATATCAAACTATATCTCATGTTCAGTTCTAAAACAGTTAGAGAACTGTAAAAGAAGTGAACTAGAACTAAATTACAACTGAACTACAATCGAATTAGAACTGAAATAGAACTACAACACAACTATAACTCAATTAGAACTGATCTAGAACTAACCTGGAATTGAACTAGAATGGAACTGAAACTGAACTATAACTGAATTATAACTGAACTAGAACTAAATTAGAACTGAACTGCACTAGAACTGCACTAGAAATGAACTAGAATTGAACTGAACTGAACTAGAACTGAAATAGAACTGAATTAGAACTGAAATAGAACTAAAATGAACTAGAACTGAAAAGATCTAAATTAGAACTGAACTAGAACTAAACTAGAATTGAATTGAAACTGAACTAGAACTGAACTAGAACTGAACTAGAACTGAACTAGAATTGAATTGAAACTGAACTAGAACTGAACTAGAACTGAACTAGAACTGAACAAGAACTGAACTAGAACTGAACTAGAACTGAGCTAGAACTGAACTAGAATTGAATTGAAACTGAACTAGAACTGAAATAGAACTGAATTAGAACTGAACTAGAACTGAAATAGAACTGAACTAGAATTGAACTGAAACTGAACTAGAACTGAACTAGAACTGAACTAGAACTGAACTGAAACTGAACTAGAAATGAACTAGAAATGAACTAGAATTGAACTAGAACTGAACTAGAATTGAACTGAAACTGAACTAGAACTGAACTAGAACTGAACTAGAACTGAACTGAAACTGAACTAGAACTGAACTAGAAATGAACTAGAATTGAATTGAAACTGAACTAGAACTGAAATAGAACTGAATTAGAACTGAACTAGAACTGAAATAGAACTGAACTAGAATTGAACTGAAACTGAACTAGAACTGAACTAGAACTGAACTAGAACTGAACTGAAACTGAACTAGAACTGAACTAGAAATGAACTAGAAATGAACTAGAATTGAACTAGAACTGAACTAGAATTGAACTGAAACTGAACTAGAACTGAACTAGAACTGAACTAGAACTGAACTGAAACTGAACTAGAAATGAACTAGAAATGAACTAGAATTGAACTAGAACTGAACTAGAACTGAGCTAGAACTGAACTAGAATTGAACTGAAACTGAACTAGAACTGAACTAGAAATGAACTAGAAATGAACTAGAATTGAACTAGAACTGAACTAGAATTGAACTGAAACTGAACTAGAACTGAACTAGAACTGAACTAGAACTGAATTATAACCGAACTAGAACTGTTCATATTATAGTACAATTCATAAATCAATTCAAAGTTCAATTCGTAGTTCATTCAATAGTTCAATTCATAGTCCAGAATATACTACAATTCGTTATTCAATAAGTAACCCAATTAACAACTCATCTTCATAGATAAAAATATCTAGATCCATTTAAGTTTGTATATTTTTCGTTTCTCTAATATAAATTTTATGTTTTTGTGAATTTTAAAGTCTAAAATGAATTTTAAAGTCTTTAAAATAAATATTGAAATTTTTTTCCCCTAAAATGTTTTTCATATTTGATTTTGAATTATTTTCCAAATAAAATCTTTGTTGTTTTATAGTTTTTAGCTTTAAGCGAAAAATATATTTTTCAAAAACACACCAAAATTTAAATATTTTTCTAATCTTTATTTTATGCACACAAAAACACATACACATATATTGTACATATTATGTAACTGTGTGTGTAAACATATTTGTGTGTATTTACATAAATGTAAATATCTATGGTTGAGTGAGTTTGTGACTTCTTTTTTTGCATAAAAAATACACACACACTAACTCACATTTACATTCACAAATAATTTCTTTGAACTGATTGTGAGTTAAAGTTAAAAAAAAAGTGCGTCACATTTAAGCTCTCAAACAGAACATTAATAAGAAAAAAACTCCCAATTTTGTTTTTGTTAAGCTAACAGTTTTTTTGGTTACATTGTATACATGTATGAATGTGAGTGTGTGTGTTTGTAAAAGGACTACATTTGTTTTCTTCATCTCTATAAATATGTTTTTTATGTATGAGAGTGTTTAACATTTGGCGCCATATTGACGTAATTTAGCTCATTTTTATTGCGATTTATTCTATACGTTTTGTAGATGTGAATGCTGCTATTGCTACTGTTCTAGCTAACTACTACATTAACAGCAACAACAACAACAAGAACTACCACTGACACAAGACTACTAATAGTGAAGATGATGATGATGATGTTTTTCATTTTGTTGTAGCTTTTATTAGTAATTGACACCCTACACAACCGAAATTGGTTGGGGTATAATGCGTTAGTGCCGTTGTTTGTATTATACAGAAAAAGTAATATTACAACTCGTCCATACGTCTGGCTTTCCATCCGGCTGGCAATCTATATAAACGTTGTGAACACTCTACAGGTCGTAATTTTTGAGTTAACTTGATGAAATCGAAATATAATTATTGCGGTTGAGGGATGAAGCGTATTGAAATTGGCTATATTCAGTCTAAAACTATATCTTATATTATTCTGAAATCATGTGCCAAATTATGCAAAAGTCGGTCCACTTCTTTTCATCTATACCATAGAAGCCGCTTTCCAAATATCACTTTGAAGCGCATAAATCCCATTATACTTTTTTTAATAAAAATAAGCCGAAATTATAGGAGGGTCGGTCGATAATTTCCTCTAGCTCCCATTTAACCCCCCCTAAAAATTCATTTTAAAACGTATTAATTTTACTTTAATCTTAAGTGAAATGTACTGCACACTTGAGCATGGAAAGCATAAAATCAAATTATACGAGGTTCGTTCATTAATTTTTCGTTACTCTCATTTACAACCAATATTGTAGTGTAGTGTTATTAGATAGTCGCGCTTGATCAACTTTAACATTTCTGCTAGTTTTTGTTAATATTTTGTCATTGTTGAGGTTGTCCCTCGTGTTTATGTATATGTGTGTCACTGTATGTGTTGTTATGCAGAATATTTTGTAGTTTTTATTAAAGTAACGGTAACGCATCAAGTACCCTCGTGCATACGAACACAAAAACATCATCTATTTTTGTTTTTTCGTACTTTTTTTTGGGGGGGGGGGGATAATAAGTTTTTTTTTGCTTTACTGCTTAAGCATTTTTATTCTTTCTCTTAATAATATGTATTTTTTAGTATTTGGCAGTGTATTGGTGGCATGTTAATGTGTAAGTGTGTGTATGTTTAAGTAGCAACAGTAACATTTCTTTAACCTTCCGAAACGAAAATGTATTTTATTTTTAAGTTTTTTCTTATTATTTTAATTGTTGTTTTTTTTTTTCTAGAAATTTAGAAGGAGCAGGAGGAAAATTTATTTAAAGTTTGAAAATCTATAAAATTTTAAATTTTTTATGAAACGGAAGTAATTAAATTTATTTTAAATAAAAAATTTGTGACACAAAATAAATTAAAATTTTATAGTTTTCGTCGCTAAAAATGTTTGAAATTAAAGAAATTTAAATATTTTTATTTTTAACCTAAAAACATTAATTGTTTTACTGAAATATATTTTTCTGAGATTTTGTTTATAGTTAATTTTTTTACTCTTGCACTGAGTTCATTATTCAGTTTCTAGATAAATCCCCAGTTCACAGTTTGATGCATATTTTAGTTTAAAGTTCTGTTTATTGTTCAATTCATAGTTAAATTCATTATTTAGTTCATATTTCAGTTCAAATTTCATTTCATACTTCACACATATTTCAGTTTATATTTTAGTTAATAGTTCGGTTCTTTTTCATTTCATAATTGATTTCTCATAGTTCAGACTATAATTCAGCTCATAGTTCAGTTTATGGTTCAGTTCACAATTAAATTCCTTGTTCATTTCGTAATTAAGTTCAAAGTTCAGTTTATGGTTTATTTTATGCTTCGGTTCAAGATTCAGTTCACGGTTCATTTCAGAGTATCTTTTATAGATCATAACTCAGTTCTTAGCTCAAAATAGAATTAATTTCATAATTTAGTCCATAGTTCAGTTTATAGTTCTGTTCACAGTTGAGTTCATATTTATATTTAGAGTCCGTTTCATATTTCAATTCATAATTTAGTTCATTGTTCAGTTTATAGTTTAGTTCAGATCAGAATTCAAATAATAGTTAATAGTTCAGTTTTTTCTTCAATTTAATGATTCAATTCATAACTCTGTCCATTGTTTAGTTTAAAGTTCAGCTCATAGTTAAATTTGCTATTCAGTTCATAGTTTATTTTATAGTTCACATAATAACACATTTCATAGTTAAATTTAGAACGTAGTTAGTTCAACTCATAGTTCAAGATTACCATTCAGTTCAGATTATATTTCAGTTTCTTGCTTAGTTTGTAGTTCAGCTATAGTTCAGCTCTAGTTCAGCTCTAGTTCAGTTCTAGTTCAATTATAATTCAGTTCTAGTTTAGTTTTAGTTAAGTTCTATTTCAGTTATAGTTCGATTCTAGTTCTCTTCTGTTCCAGTTCTGTTTTGAATCTCTTACAGTTCTGTTCTAGTTTTGTTCTTGTTCAGTTCTAGTTCATTTCTGTTCCAGTTCTCTTTAAAATAAATTCTATTTGTATCTTCCTAATTCTTGTCATTTTTTGTTTCTATCTTTTCTTTCCCATCCATTGACGTGTGAGTATTAGTCAGTGTGTCAATTTTGTATATATATGTATGTATGTATGTATGTATGTATGTATGTATGTATGTATGTATGTATGTATGTATGTATGTATGTATGTATGTTTCAATATGTATTAAAATTTTATTATACTTACTTTTGTATTTGTATTTATCTACGCAGCCATTGTGGCATTTATATCATCGTTGTTGTTGTTTGTTTCCACTTTAGTCTTTCTTTTTTTTGTGGATTTCAGTTCATCTTATTTTAAGACTCATTGGCGCCAAAAGCTGTAGAATTCAAAACTGAAAAAAACAACAACAGACAGTTGAATTCTAAAATAAAAATAAAAAATAATCATTTATTTTGTTTAGTTATTTGAAATGTATGTGTTTGTGCGTATGTGTGCGACTTTATATATATGTGTGTTTGTGTGAGTGTTTGCGTCCTTCCATTGTTAATTTGTATTATTTAGTAAACAAAATATACATTTCTCTATTTCATTCATTCTCTTGTTTTGTAATAAAATAAAAATTAGATACATTTTAGTATCTTTCATGAGAGAATGTAAAATTACATTCTTTTTTTAACGTTCACTTTTTTGAACGGGTAAAAGACATAAAATGAAAGGAGAGAAACAGTAAGATGAGGGATTTCTGAATGGCTATTTGAGATATTTTAAGAAAGTGAAATAATTTCACGTTTTTTCTTCTTTAGAAATCTGAAATATTGTGAAAAAATACTTTTTTTCAAATAAAAATTCATTTCAATTATTTAAAACAAAAAATGTTATAAAATTTTCCATCCCTGTCATCATTGCACATTTGCCACAATTGATGTTGTTATGGAATAAGTTGAAATTATCTTTAATTCTACTTTTTTGCAGCTTTCATTATTTTGTATTCAATTTGGGATTTCATCACAGATTTTTATTATTTGCTTCATAGAAGGTATTGAAGAGTAAAAATGCGCTTAATTAAAACTTTGTAACATTTAAACGGAAAATTTAATATGAAAATGCATAACAATGTGATTCATTTTAAAATAATTTGTTAAGTTATTTAGTTATCACAGATTAAGCTTATTTTGGCTAAAAACTCAGAATTTTACAAGACATGAAGGTTTTTAATTGAAAAAATCAATTCTTTAAATTTTTTAAAAGTGATCACAAATTTAGCATTTTTTGTTAAAAAACGATCACAATTTTGGATAAAAATCCAGTATTTAAAAAATTTAAAGTTCGATAAGAGAATTTTTAATTTGAAATAAAATTATCACAGATTAAGGCTATTTCTGCCTATACACATTATTGAACGTATTAATAATATATCACAGATTAAAGTTCCTTTTTTCAAAAGCCACTTATTGGGCAAGAATTTTAAAAATCATTTTTTTTATTTAAGAAAATATGATGACAGATTAAGCCTCTTTATGCTTAATACGTTGTTTGACGGGTTCAATTTCTTTAAAAGTAAATTTTTTTTAAGTAATAGTGATCATACATTAAGCTTATTTTAGTCAAAATTCTTTTAATTTGAAGTTCGAAAATCGATTTTTTAAAAATGATCACGAATTAAGGTCATATTAATGAAAAACCTACTGCTTACCAAAATACAGAGATCCATTACGAAAGTTTTATATAAATTGTCACAGATTACGCTTATTTTGGCCGAAAGGAAGAATTTTCTAAGATATTAAATTTTTTAGCTTTAATTTAAATTTAAAAATAACTTTAAAAAATTAATTGTTATTTTTTTTTTTTTTTTTGAAAATTTTCTCAAATTAATCTCATTTTTATCAAGATATATATATTTACCAAGATATAGATTTTTAACACCAAAAAAATGTTATTGCATTTTTACGAAATTGGTCACTGAAAAGACTTATTTTTTGTAAATGTACACTATTTTCGGTTTACTAGATCTTTAACAGGAAATCATTTTTAACAAAAATAATGGCAGATTAAACTTATATCAGTCAAAAGCATGATATTTAACAAGTTAATGATGGTTATAACTTAAGGAATCGGTTTTTAGATTTTTCTAAAAATGATCACAAATTAAGGTTATTTGGTATAAAATATATATTTCTTTTTTGACAAAATTTACTAAAAAACTTATTTTTTGAATTATTATAAAACTGATCTTTGATCACTAATTAAGCTCGTTTCATAAAATAAAACATTATTTTTTAAGTTATAGATTTTTTTAACTTAAAAAATCGATTTTTCAATTCTTGCATTAAAGTTATTTTAGAAAATATACATTATTTACCGTATTAGAAAGTTTCAAAATCATTTTTTTAATTTTTTTATTAAACCGATATAAAATTATGTTTATTTTGTTCAAAATCGCAGTTAAAATAATATTTTTTCTTAAATAAGATTTTTTGGTCAAAAACACTTTAATAATCTAGATATAGAGGTTTTTAACTTCAAAAACCGATTTTTGAATTTTTATAAAAATGATCACAGATTAAAGTTATTTTCGCCAAAATCGCATTAATTACCGAGATATAAAGGTTTTTAACTTTTAAAATAGATTTTTTGAATTTCCTCAAACTGATTACAAATAAATCTTGTTTTCTGTAAAACTGCAGTGTGTATATATCCTTTAAAAGTCCTTTAAAGTCGTCTACATCTAACCTAAATGAAAGCTTCCTACATTTGCTTTCATTTCACTCTATATAACAAATTTTGTTATTTTCATTGTTTCGTTGTTATAAAATTCTATTTTATCCATTTTCAACTTTTGTGTTGAAAATTCGTAAAATATTTTTCATATTCAGCAAAAAAGACAAAAAACAAAACTAAAAGTTATTGGACAAAAATTTATTTGTGGACGATGTTAACGAATTAAAAATGAAGAGAAAATTACAAACAAAAAAGTTTATTTTTATTTACAGCAAATATTGAATACAAATTTTTTAATATGAGATAAATGAAAAAATGTCGTTATATTTACAGCAATTAGTGAGTGAAAGGTGTTTTATTTATTTGTGAATTAAGTAAATATGAACAATTTATGACGATAATGAATTTGATGAAAATTAACAATCATAAGTTATGTAATGTAATATTTGTTGGGGTGAAATCAAACAATAAATATGGTGTTTTAACCAAAATAAGCTTAAAATGTGATCGCTTTAATAAAAAATCAAAGAACAATTTTTTAATAAAAAATTTCTCTATTCTGGAGCATGTTGGAATTATTGGCCAAAATAACAGATTAAGATTATTTTGTCAAAAAATCAAGTAAAAAAAACAAAAATCGACTATTTGAGTTAAAAAACCTTTATATCTTGTCCAATACTGCATTTTGGCCTAAATAAGCTTTTATTGTGATCAGTTAAAGTATCTTACTAAATAGTCGATAGTTGGCGAAAATAAACTCAATCTGCGAAAATAAGCACAAAATAAGCAAAAATAAGCACAAATTTGCGAAATAAGCAAAAATAAGCACAAATTGTGATCATTTTTATGAAAATGTTAAAATCTTCACATTTTGGTAAATATTGAGTATTTAGTCAATATAAACTAAATCTGTGATCACTTTTTTTTAAACTATAGTTTCGATTTTAAAAGCTTAAAACTTCCATATCTTAGTAAATAAAGTGGTTTTGGTCAAAATTAGCTTAAGCTGTGATTGCATTTATAAAAATTCAAAAAGCTCGATAATGCTACGCCAAAATAGCTTTGATCTGTGATTCTTCTTGAATCTCGATTTCAAAACTTAAAAAACATATTAAGTGCTTTGGTTCAATCGGTGATCACTTGTATAAGATTTAAAAATCTCTTTTCAAATCACTTTAAAATATTAATTAAAGTGGTTTTAAGAAAAATAAGTTTAATCTGTGATAATTTGTATAATAATTAAAAAATCTCTATGTCTAAAATCCGTTTTACAAAAACTAAAATTTCTTCCATATTTTAGATTTTGATATAATAATTTTAATCTGTGATCCTTTTAAAAAACTAAAACTCCAATTTAAAAAATTCTGTATCATTGTAAATAAAAGGGTTTTGATTAAAATAGGTCCTATTGCTGAATTAGCCAAAATGGATTTAATATTTATATTAATTATTTCGATTTTAAACGTTAAAAACATTTATATTAACGTATATAAACATTTATTTATATAAAGTGATTTTGGCAAAAAGGAGTTTAATTTGTGAAAACTTTTATAAAAATCCAAAAATCAGTTTTTAAGGCTAAAAACTGTATATCTGTATAAAAACTGCATTTTTGATGTTAAAATGTTTTTTTTTTAATTCTACTAAAAAAACTGTTTTTAAAAATAAGTTAAATTTGAGATCAAAATAAAAATAATGTTTTTATTTAAATAAATTAAACTTGTTATCACTTCTTTAAAAGTTCAATAATTGATTTTTCTAATTCTGTAAATACTTTATTTGCAAAAATAATCTAAATCTGTGATTATTTCTATAAAAATTAAAAAATCGAATTTCAAAGTGAAAAACCTTAGTTGTATGGTGAATAAAGCATTTTTGGAAAAAATAAGTTTAATCTGCGATCTTATAACAAAATTACGTAATTCCATTTTCAAAGTTAAAAACCTTTTTGTTTTGATGAATATTGGATTTGCGGCCAAAATAAGCTTTATTTGCGATGACGTTAATAAAAATTAAAATTTCCATTTTTAAAGTTAAAAACTCCATATCTTGGTCAATAGACAAAATAGGCAAAAATATTGAAATCGATGTATATTTTTTTTTGTTTCGAAATAATAAAATAACTTTTATTTCCTTATCTCACTATTATATCCTCTAAATATTTTAAATCCTTCAATATTGACATTATTTTCTACTTTCATTCTCTTTATATAGAAAAAGGAAAATAAGCCGCAATATTTGCCCATTTGTCTGCCGTTCTTCAGCTTCAAACTATCAAATGGGAAAAAGTTTTTTTTTAACTATTTTAATATCGAATTATAATGGAATTTTTGCTCTTCACTGATTTTTAACTTTTTTTCATTTTTTTCAGTTTTATTTCCAAAAATATAGAGATAAAAGTTTTGTTGGTATAAAAATAAGCAAATAATGTTATTTATTTTATTTTTTGCATAAAAATTTTAAATGTAAAAAATCCTATTAAAATAAGCAACAGAAAAACAAAATTATTAAAATTATCAAAATCATGACAAGTTAAGCAGAAACTAATTTTTGAGAAAAGGGCAGAAAATCCCAAAAAGGATGAATATATTTGAAAATAAATTTCACTTTGGGAAAATCGCAAAATTTACTGCTTTTTAAAAGATTTAAAACTTTAAAATCGATTTTTGAATTTGTAAAAAATGATCACAGATTAAGCTTATTTTTGCTTCACTTGCAGTATTTAACGAGATAATGAGGTTTTTAGCATTGAAAATCGATTTTTTTTAAATTAAGATTATTTGACTAAAATAGTAATAATCACTTATTAAGATTATTATGTCCAGAAATTTGTGATTACATTTAAAAAAATCAAAAATAAATTTTTTTAATTAAAAACCTCTTTAGAAAGCTATTAATTTCTATTAATAATGCATTTTTAACAAAAAATACACTTAATTAATGTCAACTGCGTTTTTGGTCAAAATAAGCTTTAAAGATAAAAGTTTTGTTGGTATAAAAATAAGCAAATGCGGTTATTTATTTTATTTTTTGCATAAAAATTTCAAATGTAAAAAATCCTATTAAAATAAGCAACAGAAAAACAAAATTATTAAAATTATCAAAATCATGACAACTTAAGCAGAAACTAATTTTGGAGAAAAGGGCAGAAAATCCCAAAAAGGATGAATATATTTGAAAATAAATTTCATTTTGGGAAAATCGTAAAATTTACTGCTTTTGAAAAGATTTGAAACTTGAAAATCGATTTTTGAATTTGTATACAAATTATCACAGATTAAGCTTATTTTTGCTTAAATTGCAGTATTTAACGAGAGAATAAGGTTTTTAGCATTGAAAATCGAAGCTCAAAAAACAATTCTTGAACGAAGAAATCTCTTAAATCGAATTTGGAATTTTTTCAATGTGAGCACAAATTAAGGTTATTTTGACTAAAATAGTAGTTATCACAGATTAAGTTTATTATGGCCAGAAACTTGGAATTTACAAAAAATATACATTGCAAGTCAAATTTTTAACTTAAAAAAAATTCACAAATTTTGGTTATTTTGACTAAAATAGCAAAATTGTGCTTTTTATATTTTGAAAATCATGTTTTAGTTTTTTTTATAAATGATCACAGATTTACCAAGTTGAAGAGGTTTTAAAGTTTAGAAATTGAGTTTTAAAGTTTTATATAAGTGATCACAGATTAACATTATTTTGGATTAAAAAGCAAACTTTACCAAGGCATAGAACTTTTTAATTTTGAAAATCGAAGTTTTTAATTTTGAAAATCAATTTTTGAATTTTCATAAAAGTGATCTGATTTTAACGAAATTTTTGCAAGCTCCTCTATTTAACAAAATTAAAGGTTTCGAATCTTGAAACCCGAATTTTGGACTTTATAATTCAAATTGCGGTTTTTACAAAAACAAAGGGATTTTTAGCCTTGAAAATAGAATTTTGAAATTAAATAAAAGTGATCGCAGATTAGCAGAAGAACACAATTTTAAAAATTTTTAAAGTCATCATATATTAAGCTTATTTTAGCGAGCTCTTTAGCTTTAGATGTAATTTTAAAAGTGATCATAGATTAAGATTATTTTTGCCAAATCTGCATTTTTTCAAGAAAAAATCAAATTTGGATATTTTACAAAAGTGATCTTTTAAAAGGCAATTTTTACATTTTTATAAAAGTTTTTGTAGATAGAGCTTATTTTGAACATAAAACCAGTATTTTCCAAAATATTGTTGTTTTCGATGTTGAGAATCGATTTTTGGATTTTAAAAAAGGGAGTGAACTAATTGTGGCGAAAAATGTAGAACTTGTTTTTCTTATTTAGGCACGTTTTAAAGTAACTGGAGCCAATTTTAGTATTCTCCGTGAAAAAAAATCGAATTTTGACCAAAAAGCTTAAAATTCGATACTAAATAATAGTGATTACAAATTAACGTTCTTTTCTTGTATTTAAGCAACTAGACACGTATTTAAGGAACTAGTGTCAATTTTAATTTTCTCAATCAAAAATAATAATTTCGATATGACCGGAAAATGATCCTATATTAGGCTTATTTTAAATAAATGAAGAGATTTTCTAGTTTCAAAACCGATTTTTTGCAAAACACCAGTATTTACTTAAAAAAGTTTTTGTAAGAGTGATCACAGAATAAACTTAAATTCAAAAATCCAGTTTTAAACGTTCACAAAAATTATCTTGAATTAAAATTATTTTTTATTTATCCTGAACCATTTATAAATGTTTTCTCAGTCACTTTATTTCTCTATTTCCCTCGATATTACTGCATTATATTTATTACCATTATGTTTTTACTAAATATGTGTGGGCAATTACTTTCTACTCCTCTCTTCCTCTCTCTTGTCCTCTCATGTAGTCTTTTATATTTTCAAATAGCAAATAATTCCATATTGAACTTATTTCTCTCTGTAGTTCGCCATGTAAATGATTTGTTACGGTTGATAGATTTCATATGATTTCTATAATGTTGACTCTGTTTATGAGTTTCATTCCATTTGCTGTTGTTGCTGTAGTAGTTGCAGTTTGTACTATAAATCGACTATAACTTAAAATGTTTATTGCCTTGAAACAAATAAGAAAAAATGCTGTTCAAATAGACATATATACTAACATACACACCCATATATATGAATATATGCATATTTGGAATATGAGTATAATTTAAGAATATTTTATAGGTCAGTGAATTTATTGGAATTTTGCTTCTATTTTAGCAAAAAGAGTATAAAATGCATATTTCCATTTATATTCATGTTTTTGGAAAAATACAAAAATAATTTAAAATATGAATTAAATTAAAAAATAAAAGAAAATAAAATTAAGATAAAAATTTTCTGACATAAATTGGAAATATTCATAAAAATTGTTCACAAATAAACTGTATGTGTCCTTTATGGTAGATTAATATTGAAAAAATAGTAGTGTTTACACTAGCAGTTAGGAGGCAAATTAACATCAATCTGTTATTAAAGTGAAGAGAAATTTATCTCAGAAAATTATGCATTTTTTATTAAAGTAAGTTTAATCTGTGATCATTTTTATAAAAATTCAAATATTGTTTTATAAAATTAAAAATGTTTTCATCTCAGGAAATATAGTCAATCTGTGATCAGACTGGTCTTAATTTAAGAATGTAATATCATTTTTACAAAAAAGTTTAATCCGTGATCGCTATTACAAAAATTCAAAAATTAATTTTTTAACTTAAAAATCTCTACATCACGGAAAATAGTGTTTTTTACTAAAATAAATTTAATCTGTAATTATTGTGTTTCCGGCCAAAATAACCTTAACCCGTGATCACTTTTGTAAAAATTCATAAACTTAATTTTTAAGTTAATAATCTCTATATCTCGGTAAATTGTGGTTTATTGGCTAAAATAAACTTAATATATGGTTATTGAGTTTTCAGACAAAATAAGTTTAATCAGTGATCATTTTTATATGAATTCCAAATTTGATTTTCAAAACTAAAAAATCTATTTGTTAATAAATATAGAGTTTCTACCCAAATTAAGCTTAATGTGTGAAAAAAACCTTCATATTTACTTTCAGACAAAATAAGATAAATTTGTGATCATTTATATAAAAATTCGGAATACAATTTTCCGAGTTAAAAATTTCTAAGGGGTTTCTAACCAATATAAATTAAATTTGTGATCACTTTCAAAAAAATTGAATTTTAAAGTTTAAAACCTCTATTTCTTGAGATTTTGTCTTTAATAACTTTAACCTGTGATCACATTTATAAAAATTAAAAATATATTTGTTTTAATAAAATATCTTTAGAAACCTATTTATAGCTATTAATAATGCATTTTTCACAAAAAATATACATAATTAAATTAACAGCGTTTTTGGTCAAAATAAGCTTAAATTGGGATCGTTTAAAGAAAAACTTAAAAATTGATTTTTAAACTTAGTAAACTATTTATATCTATAAATAATGCCTAATAAATAAGCCTTATTATTTTAAACTATATTTTTTATCAAAATAACCTAAATTTGTGATCACTTTGAAAAAAACTCAACGGAAAATTTTTAAACTTAGAATTCCATTTATCTCATAAAACAATATTCAAAAACCTTTTTATTTCTATGAATACTGTCTTTTTGGTTAAAATAACTTAAATTTGTGACCACTTTGAAAAAGCTTAAAAATCATTTATTGAACTTAGAAACCTCTTAATATCTATAAATACCGCATTTTTAAGAAAGAATAATCCTTATAAGAGTAAACTGTGTTTTTAGTCCAAATGACCTAAATTTGTGATCTCTTTGAAAAAAAAAAACTAAAAAATAAATTTTTGAAATTAAAAACCAATTTATGTCCGTATAAAATAAGCTAAATTAGTGTTAAAATTGAAAAATTCAATAATCGATATTGAAATAAACATTTTAGTTATTTTGCCTTAAATTAGCATAAATATGTTCCTTTTTAAACCTCCATGCGTTAGTATTTTACTCTGTCTCAATTATGCCCTTTTCATTTGGCTTATTTCCCTTAAAAAATATTTATATAACTTAATTCAGTCCAAGTTATCATTCCTTTCACACATTTACGTTATTTCTTTGCTAGTGTGCTCGAATAAAAATACATTTGCATTTTAAAATCCTTCATACACGAGAGATGAACACACATGCACACACCCTGAAACCTGTGCATTATTATTGCGTTCGCTTACTGTTGCTTCATTTTGTCCTTGAAAAGTAATTACACTCATACACAGACACACACTCACACACATATAAACAACTTTATTGAATTTGTGTAGCAAAAAGGTATCAGATAACAAACCAAAAAGAGAGAAATAAAGGAAAAAAAATATATATTTTTGTTTAATAAAAACACGTTTGGAGAGAAAAGAACGAAAATAAATTAAATGAAATTCTTAGATTCAATAAAATTAAATTAAAAACTGTTGCAGTAAAAACGTGTGTGTGTTTGAGTGAGTATGCATGTGTGTGTTTAAGTGTCTGAAGGGTGAAAAAAATCATGTTTATTTCAGCTGTGAAATATTTGCAAATAAATCAATCTCTGACTCATTTACTCGCAGACATTTTGTGGCATTTTGAATTTTAACAAAGATTTATAAACGTTAACATTTGAAATTTAAATAAATCGCAAGTAATTGAGACTTTGTGAACTTCCTGTCAACAGCGGATTGAAAATGTAAATAATGAAAAACTGTATTATTTTACATGCTAAATAGGAGAGAAGAGATTTATAAACTAAATAAGAAGTGTTCAAGTGTTCATATACACTGAAACATATTGCTATAAACGCATGAGAGAAGTTCCAATACATTTTTAACAATAATTCTGTTAATTTTGAATTATTAGAAAATGGAACATGGTTAGATAATCAAGTCAAAAATATCTCGACTTGATTTGAAGGATCACCGATCTCTCATGAGTCAGTATGCAGTGGTCAGGTCTTTCTTTTAGACAAAGTTATACACTTTTTAAACAAATATTTGGTATCTTAGAAAATGACGGGACTTGAATTTTCATTTAACGCCAAAAGTTTATAAAAAACTAACACTTTCAAATTTTGTTTTCTTTTTGGAAAATTGAAATTAATATTTAAAATTTAATAATATTGAAATGAATAATGATAATTACTTGAACTTCACTCTGATATATATAAAATTTTCCATGAATTAGAAAATTAAAAAAAAAAAAAAAAAAAAAAAAAAAAAAAAAAAAACTAAACAAAATTTCGTTTGTGTCAATTTTGATTTTTTTGGTTTGGTTTTTTTAAAATAAATCTAATAGAGGTGACTATATGTGGAGAATTGCCAACTACGCTCCTGAGCAAATAGTGATCCCAGTGCTTATTCAAATCATTTTGAAGACAGTTTAGCTTTAATCATCTGAAATTTTATTAAGATATCTTTTATGGATCAAAAGTTACACCATTAGATTCAAAAATAGAGTTCAACACACTGTGCAACAGACGGAAGGACAGATACACTGACATAGTTAGATCGACTTAGATTTTTATTTTATGCAAAAATATATATTAAGAGGCTTCTAATTGATTTATTCCTGGATTATATATGGTAAAATGAATATTATATATCTGTTATGACATCTTCGGGAGGTTACACAAATAACTATGTGAAATCGAAATTTGAGATTTGTATAGAAAGGCTCTGGTTTCAGTTAGTTTCTAATGGATTAGGTAAACTATTTGCATAAATATTTGGTATCATTGGAATGATAATTACTTGAGAAATAAAAATATAAACATAACAAAATATACGACATAAAGTTCATTAATAAATTTCTTAAAAAAGCGTCTCCAAATCCATTTGAAAACACCTCAAACATGTTTATGTGAAATTTTATTAAAAAAGTGATTCCAAAATAACAGATTGAAAAAATGTGTCTTGGGACCACTGTGCATTATTATATAAAAATTTAATCCAGCTATTCCAATTGTAGGGTATTAAATATTCCCTACAGACCTAAAGAAGTATTTAATTTTTTATGAATAAATTCAAACATAACGATTATATTTTTTTATATTTTGTTTCTTTTTTATGGTTCTGCAACATGTTTGTTTACTTTTTGTTTAACCAACATGAACAAGTCTTAAAACTTAGACGCCATATTGTCATGCAAAAACGGAAGTTAAATGTTGGCCTAAGAAGTTCTTTTTCCTTCTTCCGTTTATTTTTAACAAATGAAAAGTTTGTTATGAAAAAAGAAACAAAAATCCAACTAGTAAATCTTAATCAAGTGTTTTCTGTTTGACGAGTGGGATGATAAAGTTTTGCAACATGTTACCAACATTTAAAAAACGGTTTAAATTAAATAATTACAAAAGGACAACATTTGTATATCACACATTGTGGATTAAGTTATCCGTTTCAAAGGAAATTTCTAAAGGTATTAGGGGAGTGGCAAATGAAAAAAAAGGAAGAGAAATTTTTCGAAAATTTTCCAAAGAAGAGAAATTTCCTAGAAAATTTTCTAAAGAAGAGAAATTTCCTAGAAAATTTTCTAAAGAAGAGAAATTTCCTAGAAAATTTTCTAAAGAAGAGAAATTTCCTAGAAAATTTTCTAAAGAAGAGAAATTTCCTAGAAAATTTTCTAAAGAAGAGAAATTTCCTAGAAAATTTTCAAAAGAAGAGAAATTTCCTAGAAAATTTTCAAAAGAAGAGAAATTTCCTAGAAAATTTTCTAAAGAGGAGAAATTTTCTCGAAAAAATTCCTAAAGAAGAGAAATTTTCTCGAAAAATGTTTAAAGAAGAGAAAATTTCTAAAGAAGAGAAATTTTTTTCGAAAAATTTCTAAAGAAGAGAATTTTTTTCGAAAATTTTATAACAAAGAGAAATTTTTTCGAAAATTTTATAACAAAGAGAAATTTACTCAAAAATTTTCTAAAGAAGAGAAATTTCCTAGAAAATTTTCTAAAGAAGAGAAATTTTCTAAAGAAGAGAAATTTCCTAGAAAATTTTCAAAAGAAGAGAAATTTCTTAGAAAATTTTCTAAAGAAGAGAAATTTTCTCGAAAAAATTTCTAAAGAAGAGAAGTTTTCTCGGAAAATTTCTAAAGAAGAGAAATTTTCTCAAAAAATTTTTAAAGAAGAGAAAATTTCTAAAGAAGAGAAATTTTTTCGAAAATTTTATAAAGAAGAGAAATTTACTCAAAAATTTTCTAAAGAAGAGAAATTTACTAGAAAATTTTCTAAAGAAGAGAAATTTACTAGAAAATTTTTTAAAGAAGAGAAATTTACTCGAAAATTTTCTAAAGAAGAGAAGTTTTATAAAGGAGAGAAATTTACTCGATAATCTTCTAAAGAAGAGAAATTTACTCGAAAATCTTCTAAAAAAGAGAAATTTACTCGAAAATTTTCTAAAGAAGATAAATTTTCTAGAAAACTCTTTAACGAAGTAAATTTTTTCTTTGAATTTTTCGAAAGAGAATTTTTCTATGAAATTTTCGAGAATTATTTTTTTTAAGAAGAGAATTTTTTAAAAATTTTCTAAGATTCAATTTTTTTGTGAAATTTTTCTTTAACGGAAAATTTTCAAAAATTTAATTTTTATATTTAATTAAATATTTAAATATCACTTGGGGTTAATTTTTCATGTATTTCTCCAACATATTTTTCTATTGCCAACATTTGCCAAAAATTCTAATAAATTTGAAATAAATATTTTTTTTGGTTTCAAAATTTATCTCACATAAATTTTCGAGTTCTAAAGCATAAAATAAGTAACTTTTCTATTTTCGTTATTCAAATAAAAAAAGAGAAAAATATGCAAACGTTTGGGTGTTTAAAAAATATGAAAAAGACGGTAATTGGAAATGGCCATAAATTATACAAGTGGAAAAAATACACAAACCATACAAATGCATACATACAAACACAGATATTTATAAAATACGAAGGATATAAATTTCTAATTTTTTTCTAACATTAACGAGTGCACTTTGAAAATAGAATCGTTGGGAAATAGAAAAAAAAGAAACGATTTTTAAAACAAATAAACGAAAAGGCCATTTACACCGTTACGACGAATAGAAATTGAAAAATGTAAGTGTTCTCTATTCTGCTGTGCCGAATCTTTAGTACCCTAAACTGCAAATGCATTTTAGTAAATACCTTATGTTCGTACATACACACTCATACATACACTCAAAAACGTAATAATATTTTATGCCAAAGTTTTTTTCAAGTTAATACAGAAACATTTAATTAGTCACAAAATTATTTATATTTTTCTCTATAATTTTTTTTTGAACCGATTTTGATAAGTTTTTGAAATGGTAATGAAGTACATGTAACTTTAAATTAGATAAAATTTCATACTAATTTATAGATTTAAAATTGACAATTCACGAACGTTCTGCGTTGGAATTTAAAAGTTTCCTCAGATATCGGTCTTTATATTTAAATATACTGAACCGATTTTGCTGGTTTTAAATAGGAAACTTTTCAGGTCGATAGCAAATATTTAGGCCAAAATTAATTTGTGATTTATATAGATATATGGACTGACAGTCGGACAGATTTTGATGCGAATATATATAAATTATGGCGTCTTTTTGGCGTTACACACTTAATGACAAAATTAATATACCATCCATTTGTGGTGGTGGAAATTAAAAAGAAGAAAATAATAAAAATAAACGAAAAGAAAAACATTTAACAATAAAAAGAAAGAAATTGAGTACGAAACGAAAACATTTTTACTTTTAACATTAAAATACTAAAAAGGGACTACAAAGATGGGAGCGTTTTGGTACACAAAGTTTAACGATCGTTTAAAGAAAATTTTACATTTTAATAATTTCAAAACTTTTACTTAAGATAGAGAGATATATATTGCTAACATCAAAAAGTGTTACACCTTTCCATCTTCTTAATCTCTAATCAAAAATTGCATGTACTCTCTCTTTCGTACGTATGACTGGCTTTAAGAGTTCCTTAAAAGGACATTTCATGAGAAATAATAAAAGTTAATAAAAAATAGGTTTGATTTCAATACTTTTTATGGACAACAATAACTCCTCTTCTTCTTCAACTGGTCGTTGGTTGTTTGTACTGAAACCTGATTTGGCTTTTAGGTTGCAAAAATGTATTTTTCCTCTGAAATTCAAAATAAAAAAGAAAGAAAATTAAAAACAAACAAGGAAAATAATTCAATTTTTCTTCTTTAAAGAGTTATTTGAAGTGTTATAGCATTTATGAGAAAAAATGCTATAAATAAAATAAGTTGCCATAAATAGGAGAAAAATTTATTCTTATGGAAATTTAACAGAAATTTCATACAGAGAATTTTTTAGGAAATTTTCAAAAGAGTACGGAAGTAATTTCCTCAAAGACTTTTTAAAGAAAGAAATTTTGTTTTTTTTTTTTCAAAAATTTCCTAAATAAGAGTATTTTCTTGAAAAATTTTCTAAAGGAACATTTTTTTAGGAAATTTTCGAGAGAAATAGAGAAATTGTTTTAAAATTTCCTAAAAAAATTGTCCTTAAAATATGAATTCTTAGAAATTTTTCTAAAGAGAATTCTTTAGAAAATTTATAAAAAGAGATATTTTTTAGAAAATTTTGGTAAGAAAAGAATTTTTTAGAAAGATGCGTAGAATGTTTTTTTTTTGTGTTTTTTAGGAAGAGTTTCTTATATAAAATTTTCTACAGAAAATATTTTTCTTAAATTTTGTAAAGAAGAAAAATTGTTTTCAAAAAATTTTTAAGATTTATGAGAATGTTCTCCATAAATTTTCTTATATAAGGGAATTTTCTCGAATATTCCTAAAGAGAGAATTTTATCGAAAATTTTCTGAAGAAGGAAAATTTTCTGGGAGAGCTAAAAATATACATTTTTATTTAAATTTTCTAATGAAGTGAAAAAGAATTAAACAAATTTTTGAAACAAAATTCTCTTCTTTAGAAAAGTTTCGAAGAAAATTTTTCATTTTAAGAAATTAAAAAAAAGACATTTTGAGAAAATATTCTATAGAAAGGAAATTTTGAGGAAATTTTCTATAGAAAGGCAATTTTGAGGAAATTTTCTATAGAAAGGCAATTTTGAGAAAATTTTCTATAGAAAGGAAATTTTGAGAAAAAATTCTATAGAAAGGAAATTTTGAAAAAATTTCCTATAGAAAGGAAATTTTGAAAAAATTTCCTATAGAAAGGAAATTTTGAAAAAATTTCCTATAGAAAGGAAATTTTGAGAAAATTTCCTATAGAAAGGAAATTTTGAGAAAATTTCCTATAGAAAGGAAATTTTGAGAAAATTTTCTATAGAAAGAAAATTTTGATAAAATTTCCTATACAAAAAGAAAATTTTGAGAAAATTTCCTATAGAAAGAAAATTTTGAGAAAATTTCCTATATAAAAAGAAAATTTTGAGAAAATTTCCTATAGAAAGAAAATTTTGAGAAAATTTCCTATATAAAAAGAAAATTTTGAAAAAATTTCCTATAGAAAGGAAATTTGGAAAAATTTCCTATAAAGGAAATTTTGAGAAAATTTCCTATAAAGGAAATTTTGAGAAAATTTCCTATAAAGGAAATTTTGAGAAAATTTCCTATAAAGGAAATTTTGAGAAAATTTCCTATAAAGGAAATTTTGAGAAAATTTCCTATAGAAAGGAAATTTTAAGAAAATTTCCTATAGAAATGAAATTTTGAGAAAATTTTCTATAAAGGAAATTTTGAGAAAATTTCCTATAGAAAGGAAATTTTAAGAAAATTTCGTATAGAAATGAAATTTTGAGAAAATTTCTTACAGAAAGAAAATTTTGAGAAAATTTCCCATAGAACGGAAATTTTGAGAAAATTTGCTATAGAAAGGAAATTTTAAGAATATGCTAAAAAATAATTACATGTTTTTGTTTCATTTTTTCCAAATCACTGTTAATAATTGCGTGTGTATTTTTTGATATCTTGTGTAATCAAAAATGATAAATATTAAGCAGGATATAGCAAGCTGATGCCTAGAAACAGGCCACGAATATTACCTCATTACTTGCAATTGAATTAATCAACAGCAATTTCCTAGCACGAAAATGCTCAACTTACAAAATCACTGAAATTCCGAAAAAGACAATAATTTTATTTTTTTTTGTGTGTTCTGGGGGACTGGCCAATAAATTATAAAATTTCACGCAGTTACAAAAAAGAAAACAACAACAGAGACACGCATTTTAACGAAAAACGTGTTGTAATGATGTTACCGTTCACATATTATGGCAGATAATTTATTAAAATGGACTAAAACGTTAAAAGTAAACATTAATTAATTCGTCGTGATTTTTATGTAACATGTGAGTGTATATGAGTGTTTGTATGTGTGACAGCAAAAGGAAAGAGAAAATAAATTAAGTAATTATTAAAGGAAAAAAAAAGAACAACAACAATTTAGATATCGCGTGTTTAGAAGAAAAGCTGAAAAATGGCAAATCACAAAAGTTATTTGTAAAGATTTGTACAGAAATCATGAAACTCCTTAAAATATGCTTTAATTATATTAAGTATTTTTAGCACAAAATATAGAAAACGTAGCGGAAAACGATTTGAACACGTGTCAAAGGGAATTAAAGAGTGTTTGAAGGCGTTACAATTTTAATTATGAGTTTCAGTAATTGAAAATTATGTGAAATTGATACGAATAGATGAAAACTACGATAAAGAACATTTTATATTATTTAAATTTTCTTGAAAATTTTTCTAAAGAATACAAATTTTCTAAAGAGGAGAAATTTTCTAATGAATAGAAAAATTTTATGATTTTTTAGTCATTTGAAATTTATTTCTTTTGCTGCAAAAAAAAACTTAAAATTTCATTTTATATTTTTCTTCTTACCAAAATAAAACCCTCAATAAATTTCCTTCTTTTCTTTAAGTTTCCGGTTTTAATTTAGTTGTCTTTTTGTTTTAAGTACTTTAATGATTAATTTTTAGAAATTCTTTTTTCGTTTTAAAAGTATTTTTATGTTCAGCAATTAAAGCTGTTTTCCGTTGCTTTACTTCTTGTGAAATTGTTGTTATTTGTTACTGACTCTTTCCAGAGTTGGTGTTGTGCCCTCTAACTTTTGCTCATTTCTTGTTTGTTTCTTTAGCTTTAATCCTTAAAAGCTTTAACACGTTTTCCAATTTGTCTTTTAACTGCAAACGATGCTGGTTTAAATGTTTTACTTTTTATTTCTCAAGCCGATTTTTTTTCTTTTAATTCTTTTCTGATTTTGTGATACTTTTTCCAACAACTTAACATTTTAGTTGTGTACCCTACACCACCATACGTGCTTGGGGTATAATGTGTTCGTGTTTAACTTTGAAACGCACAGAAAAAGTAATGCTAATGCACCACTTTTAGGTATACAGTTCGACTCAGAATCATTTACGGAGTCGATTTAACGATGTTCGTCCGTCCGTCCATCCGTTAGGCGGGCTGTCATGTACACCTTGTGAACAAAATGCAGGTCACAATTTTTGGCAATGCCTTTTGAAATTGGTGTTGGTGAGTCCATTATTTTATATTCTTACCGGAATGGAGGTCCATTATTTCTCATAGGTACCATACAACCTCCCTTTAAAATTATTCCATTATTTCCTTCATATTAGTATCATAATATTTTCTTATTGTATTCTTAAGTACAAAAATCGACGGGTGACGATCATTGATTTTTAATAGCAACCATTAATAATTACTAACAACAATGTGGAGTAGGGCATTAGATAGTCGTTCTTACCGAGTATAGCTTTTATGTGTTTTTCTCTTCATTTTGTTGTTGTGATTGTTGTTTTATTCATTTAAAGTTTTATTTTTATGTTTTTTTGTTTCTTGCAATTTTTCATTTGAGTTTATCTAACGATAAAGTTTGTTATAGAATTTTTGTTGATCTGCTTTGTTGGTTTTCTATTTCATCAGTAAAGTTTTTCCTTCTTCCAACAATCATTATTTTGCAGTTTGTTTTTTCTGTCCGAAGTTTGTTGTTAGTTGTTAGTATTGAAAAACTGGGGAAAAAACTGTTTTCGCAGACAAGTTGGGAAAAATCTTAATGCCAGTGTTTTTTAATTAATCAAATTAAAAGGTACACAGTTGTTTAAAAAAGTATATTTTTCAAATAAAATGCTGCAACATGATGTGGCAATTTTTAAGTTCAGAATTTCTTTGAAAAGTAAAAGAAACAAATAAATAATAAATAAACAAAAATTAAATTAAATTATTTAACAATTTCTTTAAAAACAGAAACGTACTACATGAGTATGAGTAATATGTAATTGATGGAAATATTATGTATACGCACACATGTCTTCATCTATAGAGTACTTATAAATCTGTCTTGTTTTCTATTAAGAAACTTAATTCTTCTCAAATGAAGGTTTTTAAAAATTTAAATATTTTATTAAAATGTTTCTTAAAAT
>PYHX02000158.1:20981134-21015019 GCA_004302925.2 Cochliomyia hominivorax
GTTTTTTTTAATTTTGAAAATGATTCCAAATTTCGCTTAGATTCTTGATTGGAGGCTTAGTTAAGGAACTAGAGCCATTTTAGGTTTATTTTTATAAAATTTTGAAAATGATTCCAAATTTCGCTTAGATTCTTGATTGGAGCTTATTTAAGGAACTAGAGCCAATTTTTAGTTTTTTTTAATTTCGAAAATGATTCCAAATTTCGCTTAGATTCTTGATTGGAGCTTATTTAAGGAAACTAGAGCCAATTTTAGGTTTTTTTAAAAAATTTTGAAAATGATTCCAATTTCGCTAGATTCTTGATTGGAGGCTTATTTAAGGAACTAGAGCCAATTTTAGGTTTTTTTGAAAAAATTTCGAAAATGATTCCAAATTTCGCTTAGATTCTTGATTGGAGGCTTATTTAAGGAACTAGAGCCAATTTTAGTTTTTAATTTCGAAAATGATTCCAAATTCGCTTAGATTCTTGATTGGAGGCTTATTTAAGGAACTAGAGCCAAGTTTATGTTTTATTTTATAAAATTTGAAAATGATTCCAAATTTTGCTTAGATTCTTGATTGGAGGCTTATTTAAGGAACTAGAGCCAATTTTAGTTTTTTTTGAAAAAATTTGAAAATGATACCAAATTCGCCTTAGATTCTTGATTGGAGGCTTTATTAAGGAAACTAAGAGCCAATTTAGTTTTTTTTGAAAAAAATTTCGAAAAATGATTCCAAATTACGCTTAGATTCTTGATTGGGGGCTTATTTAAGGAACTAGAGCCAATTTTAGGTTTTTTTGAAAAAATTTCGAAAAATGATTCCAAAATTACGCTTAGATTTCTTGATTTGGGGCTTATTTAAGGAACTAGAACCAATTTTAGGTTTTTTTTGAAAAAATTCGAAAATGATTGCCAAAATTTCGCTTAGATTCTTGATTGGAGGCTTATTTAAGGAACTAGAACCAATTTTATGTTTTTTTGAAAAAATTTTGAAAATGATTCCAAATTTCGCTTAGATTCTTGATTGGAGCTTATTTAAGGAACTAGAGCCAATTTTATGTTTTTTTGAAAAAATTTTGAAAATGATTCGCAATTTCGCTTAGATTCTTGATTGGAGGCTTATTTAAGGAACTAGAGCCAATTTTATATTTTTTTAAAAAATTTTGAAAATGATTCCAAATTTCGCTTAGATTCTTGATTGGAGGCTTATTAAGGAACTAGAGCCAATTTTTATTTTTTTGAAAAAATTTGAAAATGATTCCAAATTTCGCTTAGATTCTTGATTGGAGGCTTATTTAAGGAACTAGAGCCAATTTTATGTTTTTTTGAAAAAAATTTTGAAAATGATCCAAATTCGCCTTAGATTCTTGATTAGAGGCTTATTAAGGAACTAGAGCCAATTTATGTTTTTCTCAAAAAATTTGAAAATGATTCCAAATTTCGCTTAGATTCTTGATTGAGGCTTATTTAAGGAACTAGAGCCAATTTTATGTTTTTTGAAAAAATTTTGAAAATGATTCCAAATTCGCTTAGATTCTTGATTGAGGCTTATGTTAAGGAAGCTAGAACGCAATTTTATGTTTTTTTGAAATAAATTATTGATAAATGATTCCAAATTTCCGCGTAGATTTCTTGATTGGAGGGCTTATTTAAGGAACTAGAGCCAATTTTTAGTGTTTTTTTGAAAAATTTGCAAAATGTTTCGCAAAATTTCGCTGCTAGATTCTTGATTGAAGGCTTATTTAAGGGACTAGAGCGCAATTTTAATGTTTTTTTGGAAAAAATTTTGATAAATGATTCCAAATTTCGCTTAGATTCTTGATTGGAGGCTTAGTTAAGGAACTGAGCCAATTTTATGTTTATCTTCAAAAAAATTTGAAATGTTTCCAAATTTCGCTTAGATTCTTGATTGAAGGCTTGATTTAAGGAACTAGAGGCCATTTTTAGGTTTATTTTATAAATTTGAAAATGATTCCAAATTTCGCTTAGATTCTTGATTGGAGGCTTATTTAAGGAACTAGAGTCATTTTATGTTTTTTTAAAAATTTGATAATGTTTCCCAAATTTCGCTTAGATTCTTGATTGAAGGCTTATTTAAGGAACTAGAGCCATTTTTAGTTTTTTTTATAAAATTTTGAAATGATTCCAAATTTCGCTTAGATTCTTGATTGGAGGCTTAGTTAAGGAACTAGAGCCAATTTTATGTTTTTCTGAAAAAAATTTGAAAATGTTTCCAAATTTCGCTTAGAATCTGATTGGAGGCATATTTAAGGAACCAGACCCAATTTTATGTTTTTTGAAAAAATTTTGAAAATGATTACAAATATCGCTTAGATTCTTGATTGGAGGCTTATTTAAGGAACTAGAGCCAATTTTAGATTTATTTGATAAAATTTTGAAAATGATTACAAATTTCGCTTATTCTTCTTCATTGGAGGCTTATTTAAGGAACTGGAGCCAATTTTAGATTTATTTGATAAAATTTTGAAAATGATTCCAAATTTCGCTTAGATTCTTGATTGGAGGCCTTATTTAAGGAACTAGAGCCAATTTTAGGTTTATTTTATAAAATTTTGAAAATGATTACAAATTTCGCTTATTCTTCTTCATTGGAGGCTTATTTAAGGAACTAGAGCCAATTTTATGTTTTTTTTGAAAAAATTTTGAAAATGATTCCAAATTTCGCTTAGAATCTTGATTGGAGGCATATTTAAGGAACCAGACCCAATTTTATGTTTTTTTGAAAAAATTTTGAAAATGATTACAAATATCGCTTAGATTCTTGATTGGAGGCTTATTTAAGGAACTGGAGCCAATTTTAGATTTATTTGATAAAAATTTTTGAAAATGATTCCAAATTTCGCTTAGATTCTTTATTGGAGGCTTATTTAAGGAACTGGAGCCAATTTTAGATTTATTTGATAAAATTTTGAAAATGATTACAAATTTCGCTTATTCTTCTTCATTGGAGGCTTATTTAAGGAACTGGAGCCAATTTAGATTTATTTGATAAAATTTTGAAAATGATTCCAAATTTCGCTTAGATTCTTTATTGGAGGCTTATTTAAGGAACTGGAGCCAATTTTAGGTTTTTTGAAAAAATTTTGAAAATGATTCCAAATTTCGCTTAGATTCTTTATTGGAGGCTTATTTAAGGAACTGGAGCCAATTTTAGATTATTTGATAAAATTTTGAAAATGATTCAAAATTTCGCTTAGATTCTTTATTGGAGGCTTATTTAAGGAAACTGGAGCCAATTTTAGGTTTTTTTTTTTAAATTTTGAAAATGATTTCAAATTTCGCTTAGATTCTTTATTGGAGGCTTATTTAAGGAACTAGAGCCAATTTTACATTTTTTGTGAAAAAATTTTGAAAATGATTCCAAATTTCGCTTAGATTCTTGATTGGAGCCTTATTTAAGGAACAAGAGCCAATTTTAGGTTTATTTGAAAAAAAATTTGAAAATGATTTAAAATTTCGCTTAGATTCTTTATTGGAGGCTTATTTAAGGAACTAGAGCCAATTTTACATTTTTTGTGAAAAAAATTTGAAAATGATTACAAATTTCGCTTAGATTCTTGATTGGAGCCTTATTTAAGGAACAAGAGCCAATTTTAGGTTTATTTGAAAAAAATTTGAAAATGATTTAAAATTTCGCTTAGATTCTTGATTGGAGGCTTATTTAAGGAACTAGAGCCAATTTTATATTTTTTTTTTTGAAAAAATTTTGAAAATGATTCCAAATTTCGCTTAGATTCTTGATTGGAGGCTTATTTAAGGAACTAGAGCCAATTTTATATTTTTTTTTTTTTTTAAATTTTGAAAATGATTCCAAATTTCGCTTAGATTCTTGATCGGAGGCTTATTTAAGGAACTAGAGCCAATTTTATATTTTTTTTTTGAAAAAATTTTGAAAATGATTTAAAATTTCGCTTAGATTCTTGATTGGAGGCTTATTTAAGGAACTAGAGCCAATTTTGTATTTTTTTTTTTTTAAATTTTGAAAATGATTCCAAATTTCGCTTAGATTCTTGATCGGAGGCTTATTTAAGGAACTAGAGCCAATTTTATATTTTTTTTTTGGAAAAATTTTGAAAATGATTCCAAATTTCGCTTAGATTCTTGATTGGAGGCTTATTTAAGGAACTAGAGCCAATTTTATATATTTTTTTTTTTAATTTTGAAAATGATTCCAAATATCGCTTAGATTCTTGATTGGAGGCTTATTTAAGGAACTAGAGCCAATTTTATATTTTTTTTTTTAAATTTTGAAAATGATTCCAAATTTCGCTTAGATTCTTGATCGGAGGCTTATTTAAGGAACTAGAGCCAATTTTATATTTTTTTTTTGAAAAAATTTTGAAAATGATTTAAAATTTCGCTTAGATTCTTGATTGGAGGCTTATTTAAGGAACTAGAGCCAATTTTGTATTTTTTTTTTTTTTTTAAATTTTGAAAATGATTCCAAATTTCGCTTAGATTCTTGATCGGAGGCTTATTTAAGGAACTAGAGCCAATTTTATATTTTTTTTTTTTTTGGAAAAATTTTGAAAATGATTCCAAATTTCGCTTAGATTCTTGATTGGAGGCTTATTTAAGGAACTAGAGCTAACTTTAGGTTTTTTTGAAAAAATTTTGAAAATGATTCCAAATTTCGCTTAGATTCTTTATTGGAGGCTTATTTAAGGAACTAGAGCCAATTTTAGGTTTATTTTATAAAATTTTGAAAATGATTCCAAATTTCGCTTAGATTCTTGATTGGAGGCTTATTTAAGGAACTAGAGCCAATTTTATATTTTTTTTGAAAAAATTTTGAAAATGATTCCAAATTTCGCTTAGATTCTTGATTGGAGGCTTATTTAAGGAACTAGAGCCAATTTTAGGTTTTTTTTATAAAATTTTGAAAATGATTCCAAATTTCGCTTAGATTCTTTATTGGAGGCTTATTTAAGGAACTAGAGCCAATTTTATATTTTTTTTGAAAAAATTTTGAAAATGATTCCAAATTTCGCTTAGATTCTTGATTGGAGGCTTATTTAAGGAACTAGAGCCAATTTTAGGTTTATTTTATAAAATTTTGAAAATGATTCCAAATTTCGCTTAGATTCTTGATTGGAGGCTTATTTAAGGAACTAGAGCCAATTTTAGGTTTATTTTATAAAATTCTGAAAATGATTCCAAATTTCGCTTAGATTCTTGATTGGAGGCTTATTTAAGGAACTAGAGCCAATTTTATGTTTTTTTGAAAAAAATTTGAAAATGATTCCAAATTTCGCTTAGATTCTTGATTGGAGGCTTATTTAAGGAACTAGAGCCAATTTTATGTTTTTTTTTTAAATTTTGAAAATGATTCCAAATTTCGCTTAGATTCTTGATTGGAGGCTTATTTAAGGAACTTGAGCCAATTTTAGGTTTTTTTTTTTTAAATTTTGAAAATGATTCCAAATTTCGCTTAGATTCTTGATTGGAGGCTTATTTAAGGAACTAGAGCCAATTTTAGGTTTATTTGAAAAAATTTTGAAAATGATTCTACATTTCGCTTAAATTCTTAATTGGAACAATATTTAAAGTTCTCTTATATTTCTGTCATTTTTTCTTACCTTTTGCTTGAGATTTAAATAAAACACTTAAGATCTTATAATCCAATTATTTTCTCGTTACCAATGTTTTTTGTTTGTTTTTTCTTTAAATATTTTATTTTTCATTTTGGTTTTTCTTCTTTAAGTTCTTGGATACATAGTTTTTTTTTTTTGTTTTTCTCTTAAAGTTGTTTTTACCTTTTAATCAATTAATTCAGCTTTTTTGTTCTTTTTTGATTTTTGCGTTAATTTTTTTTTAATTTTTCTTTTGTTTTCAGAAAAGTGAGTTGAGTTTAAACATTTTATTATTATTTTTTTAGTTTTGGTGTGTTTTTTTGTTTATATATTTTTTTGTTTTTGTTTTTAGATTTTAATAAAATATTTGAGTTTTTTTCATCGCTTAACTTAAAGCAGAAGAAGACTTTAAATATTAATAAAAAAATGTTTTTTTTATAATTTTTTTCTTTCTTTAAAAGAATTTTTATAAATTTTTTCTTGTTGTTATTTTGTTTGTTTGTTTTTGTGTGTGTGTGTGTAAATATACGTAAATTTAATAATTTTTTTAATAATTATTATTTTTTGTTTTTGTTTTATAATAATAAATAGTATTTGGGCAAAAAGCTTCAAATTTGTTTTTTTATAA
The DNA here is from genome assembly GCA_004302925.2 of Cochliomyia hominivorax. NCBI lineage: Eukaryota > Metazoa > Arthropoda > Insecta > Diptera > Calliphoridae > Cochliomyia > Cochliomyia hominivorax. The sequence continues at coordinate 20,987,339 of PYHX02000158.1, forward strand.
AAAAAGAATCCTAAAGACATTTTGAATGTCGTTTTTTATTTTAAAAATGTTTTTGTTTTTTTAATATAAATTTAGATAATTAATAAAAAAATGATTAAATAAAAAAATAATTAGAAATTTATTTCTTTTATAGTTAGGAAAACTAATATTAGGAATTTTTCTTAATTGTTTTTGGGAGGATTTTTTAAATATAAAAAAAATATTTTTGGAATTTTTGTTTAATTTAAAAAATATATATATTTTTTGAAATGTATCTAATTTTTTTAAATATAAGTTTTTTTTTAGCTAATGTAAGATGTTTTGATGATGACAGTTATTAAGTTCTTTTTCCTTTCTTTAACTAATTTTCAATATTTTTTCATGTTGTTTTGAAGTGTGTTAACTTAATGTGAGAATTTTATTTTAACTGTTTAAGGGAGAAGGAGAGAGAGAGGGGAGTACAGCAATTTAGTAATTTATATTTTCATTTTTCAATCACTTATATGTTTATTAAATTATTACTGCGATCAAATTGAAAGTTCAGAAAGTTTTCTTAAGGAAGTTTTCCAATCGCTTATGTTATCTTCAGCTAATTGATAACACTGTCAGTGAAAGTTGATAAGAATGAGAGTGTGTCCATAAATCTCTAGAGAACAGATTCTTTTAAAAAATAATGTTTCAAGATCACATTGTATGATCATCAAATCACATGGAATAATTTAAGTTTTTTTGTTCTGGACCAAAACATTAACATCATGCTGATTTTAAAATTTCGACAATTTTAAAATCTGTATCGAGTCTGAACTGAAATCTGTACAAGAATTTGAGGTTTCATCTGAATAAAATTTGAAATAGAATTTGAACTGGAACTTTCTTTTAATTAATGTAAATGTCGCTCACTATCGAATAGAATATTTTAAATTCATTAATTAAGTTTTATCAGGGATATTAATCCTTGGACTAAATAAAGTCAGCCAAATTAAAAACTTTAATAAATTCAAATACGTAGAGGTTAAGGAAGTTGGTTAAAGGAGCATAACAAATTATGTTTTTGCCTCTACAAAATTATAATTGCATCACAATTATATTAAAGTTATAAACTTGATAGATTCTTGTTATTGGCCACAATATGATTGTGACACAACCATATCGTTTTTATGGCACAATCATTTTATTTTGTCTTCTGATTACACTCTCATAACCATGATTTTTCTATGTGCGAAGAGTCGTAGCTTCATTTTAAATCCGTTAAAATATTTCGAAGCGCACTAACACGAATCCGATAATAATTTAGATTGGCGTCTTTTTGGAGTATTACCAATTTCTTGAGTCAAACTATTTGACAAAATATGCGAGAATTCATATTTGTCCAAAAATTAAGATTCACTGCTTTCATGAACTTGGAAATTAAAGTCATTGGGATTAAAGATTATGTTCACAGTACCACAGACTGGATCTTCTAAAAGCAGTTTCCTTTGTCAAGATCCATCTGTCACCAAGGAAGGTTATTTCATTTTTTGTGAAGCTGAGGAAAAAGACGTTCAAAAATTATGGTTATTCTAGGTGTGATGCATTCCAAATTCCTTCTGCAAGGTCCAACCGTTAATAAGGAAGATAATGAAAGCATTTGACTTCGTTTACATTATTTAAAGCCGACTGCTGAATTGATTCGAAATACAAATAATGTTGAACTATTTCTAAGATTATCCTGGTATGTTTCATTCGAAAAATATTGGAGCGAATCCTTAACAGTGGACCTATTGGAAAAATTATGCAAAGAAATTTTGGAATTAAATAAATTATAGAATTTGAGGTTATTTTGCCAGTTGTCAACCCCTTCTTCAGATCTTATTTGTTACAAAAAAAAAATCTGAAAAGGAAGAAGGAAGATTAGTTCTCAAGTATTAACTTGAAGTATATGTGGGCGTACGCTGACTGGTAGATCCTTATAAGGGTTAAGGCCTGATGATATTTATACTAGAAATTTTTAGTTTAGTGAAACGTTCGTAACGATTGGCAGGAAAGGGGTTGATTCTGTATGTCTGAAGGAAATATTCTAGAATAAATGAACGGCTGACGAATAGATTTAAATAGATGGACTATTTTTTTTTGAAGTCCAGTGCAGTCTTAGCTTAAAGTTGAAAATTTAAGAAGTAAAGTTGTAAGCGTTAACACTGATTGTAAGATTTGAAGTGAAATTGAGATGAATAAATATGATGATGAATAAAGTCCTCAGACTTTGCAACAAGATAATTCCACATAAAAATTAATGCTATAGAGGATCTTATGGAGGCAACTTCTGGCGTTCAATAGTATGATTCAATCGAAGAAGTCTTTTGTGATAAAGTATTTCGAGCTTTTAAGAAATAAATATTATCATCACAATAACATTAACTAAAATTCCATAAAATTTGCTTTTTTGCGATTTTGGCCTTCAATTGCATTAGATTTATCAACTGATTTCCCAGAAGACTGAATCGCAGAAGTCTATTTTGATATAGGATTTCCAGTGACGGAAACATATTTTACGTTTAAGATAATTTCAACCAAAAATCCATAAATATCATTCCAAAATAGACTTATTTCTGGTATCAATATAGTAGAAATCCGAGTATTAAACAAGATCAAAGAAATTGTTGGAGGAATATCGATTTGCCGCGATCGAGATAATGAAACCTGAAGTTTATAGTTTTGAGAATTAAAAATTTGTAGGTTATGATTATATCAGAGTATTACGGTGTACATTTGGAGAGTATAAAAAGGATTTTGATGTATAATTAATAACATTAAAAATATGACCTTTCAATTTGATCGCAGTAATAATTTAATATATGAATTATTTTGAAATACTAAAATTATTAAATGGAATTATAAATTTATAGATAAAAATTATGATTATGACTTTTGAAGGAAATGACGTTAGAATTTGAACTTTGAAAAAATAAAATTAAATATTCATTTCAGAATAGATTTTAATGCCAATGAAATTTTGGTGGTTGGGGAGGGGTGGAGAGTTTTTTTGAAAAATATAATTATAAAAAAATATATTTGATTTTTATTTTTCTCTTTTTTAAGTTTTTTTTGTTAATAAAAGGGAAGTAATTCTTTCATTTTTTTCTATATTTTGTATTAAAAGCAGAGAGAGAGAGAGTTTTCAAGCTTAAAAAAAAATCTGTAATCAAAAATTTGTGTTTTTATTTTGGGTTTAAAGCCCCCCAAAAAAAAGACATTTTCATTTCCTTCCGTTTCTCATTTTCTGCTAGATTTTCTTTATCTTTTGTCTTCTGTTTTCTTAAATTTTAATATATAATTTTTTGTTTTTGTTTTTGTTTTCTTTTATATAATAAACTTAATAGAGCTTGTTTTTTTTTCTTCATTTATATATAATATATATGTATAGTTTTTCTGTTGTTGTTTTTTTTTTATTAATTTATATAATAATTCTCTCTTTTTTCATTATTATTTATTTTTCAACTATTCATTACTACAATTTTTTTAGTTTTTGTATTTTTATTATTTTTATTAAAAATTTTCAAAAGTTTTCTTTCTTAATAATCCTGTTATTTTTCTCTCCTCTTTCTTATTCCTTGTTCTAAAAAAACTATATCTTACTTATATCTATTTATCATCACCTATACCTTCATCAGCTGTAGTGGCCTTTTTATCTTGACCCCTGGCAGCATTGTCATCATCATCATCATTATCACCACCATCATTATCATCAGCTTTAATATCACACTTTTCAGCCAACATATCTTCGATGCCCTCGTCAATGGGTTGATTCTCTTTATTAGCTTCTAAATCTTCAGCATTGTCATCTAGTTCGGGAGCCGTGGGCTCAGCGGCACCATTTGTTTTAATAGGATGTGGTGTCATTTTGACTCGACAGGTTTCGAAAACTTTAACGAAACCAAGTTTAGTGTAGAGATTACGAGAAGCATCATTTTGTGGACGTATCACAACAAACGGTTTATAGCCCCGTTCGATAACCGTTTTAGTCAAAGCAGTTGCTAAGCGTATGCCATAACTGTAAAATCAAAACATTAATATTACCCTCATAAATATTATTCAAATACTTCTTACCCTAATCGTCTATAATCTGGACGTGTTTGCATTGAAAACATTGCACCATAATATGAATGTACCATCCATGCTGCCAGTTCATTGGTATCTTTTCGAAAGATGCCTAAACCTGGTAACACTTTCACTAATATTTCGAATACATCAACACATTCTATTTCATTGGCCGGATATAAATCGTGAATATGTTTAACATCATCCACGGTCAATTGTCTCATATATGCATTATCGGGTAAATCCTCAAATTCCAACTCCGTATTCAATTTATTACACACATAAATATCACCCTCAAGCCTTTCCATAATGCCCATCTTTTTATAAAAATCATCCAGGCGATTCATAATAGCAATGTGCGTAAAATTCAGGTACAGTGGTTGTTGCCAATCGATCAATATGTCTTCCGTACGCATTAGATCCACATGTTCGATTTGTTCGGATGGGCAGAATATGCCAAAGCTTTGGTATATATTGTTGTTTGGCTAAAAATGTTTAAACAATGGAATTCAATTAATTTTATTTTTATGGAAAAATTAAAATTAATTCCTACCGTTAGCGTGCATCCTGGAAAATGTAATATTATGGGTTTTTCGGGCCAATCTTTTGATACATAAAATTTAAATTCCCAAACACGATCATTCAGGTACGTTCGTATTGTTTGATGAAACTGAAAGAAAAAAAGAAAATAAAAATTATTCGGTTGTAAAATTGAATTATCGTAAAAATATATATTTTCTTGATCAATAATATTATTCTGATCGTGCCGAAAAATTAATATTTGATTTTTAATTTCAAGAGTTTTCAATAGATGATTTTTTCGAAACCTTTGAAAAATTATAAATAAAAGATTTTCAAATCAATAACTCTAAATCTTTTGGATTGACGATTGATCGATTACTAGGAATGGTTTTGTAAGAACACAGAAATTTTAAATATAAAAATATTAAATTATCACAATAAGCAAAATTTTGTTGGTGGAACCAAGTTTCTGCAAAACTGTTATCGTGTAAAGAATTTATAAAAAGTATTGATATCATTGGAAATGTAATTACTGGTAAAATAATGATATATACATAATATGCATATATATGGGACAAATTTCTTAAACTATTTTTCAAAAAAAAAAAAAAAAATCAAAAATGTTTATTTTCAGTGTACCTTTGTGAAAAAGTGTTAATTTACGACCTCAAATAAATGCTACATAAATAAACCCATTATGATGAAAATTTAGTATAAATACTTTACATGCATTTACGTTAAAAAGTCTGAACGCAAAAATCACAGTCCAGAGGAAAAAAGTGGATTTTAAAAAAAGTATTTTTTTGAAAAAAAAAAAAACATGTTTTTCAAGTATTACAAATATTATTTACATTCACACGGACGTGGATATTTAAAAAAAATTTTTAAACCATATTGATACCAAAAAGTTCAAAAGACTAAAAAATCATATCTGAAATGGGATCAAAATGTTATATGGTTTTAAATATCTTTTAAACTAAACGGGATATACCGACGTGTTTTTTAGTGAAATCATAAATAAAATTTTGTTGAATTTAAGAAAAAAAATTCATTTCAAATCGATCGGTAAATATCTCAAGCATATTTATGTGAAAGTTCATTACAAAATTTTGGAAGAATCAAAAGTTACAGAACTTCATTAGCATCCGAAAAATAGGTAATTCTTACTATTAACACTACCAAAGAAGAGGTCTTATGTTTTCGTATAGATGTTTGTAACAAAATATAAAAATTATCCTACACCCACTTTTTTGGTATAATACCAATCGTATCAGAATGACTTTCTGAGTCCATGTACTCTCGGAATAGGATTTTAAGTTCATAAAACAAAAAAAAAAAAAATTAAAATATATTAAATAAATAAATTAAATGATTTTTGATATGATGTAATACAGTTGAATTTTCTCTTTGATATTAGTCTATAATTAGTTTGCTATTGGAGTGATAAAGCAGGTTAAAAAAGGAAATAATTGGGCGAATTTTTTTGAATATTGATATAATTCCTTTTGGAGTTACCCACCTTCTACACTTTAAAAACTTCCTGAAAATTCCCGATAGAAATTTCTCGGGAAAATTCCGGAAACGTTTTCCCGTAAACAAACCCTTGTTATAAATTTCAGTAAACTAATGACAAATTTCCGAATGTTTGAACCCCAATATCGGTTGTTTTATTTAAAAAAAACTATCCCGAAATACCAGATTTTTTTTGGAAACACCTAAAATTCCAAATCGGGAAAAACTCGTTATACAAATTGACTTTTTGGTCACACGGTCATTATGAAAGTATTGGTCCAAAAAAGATTTTTTTAAAATATATAAAAAAAAACTATAAATTCTCAATCGAAAAGCTGGAATTTTATAAAAGTTGTATTTTTCTTATGTTTGAACAACGATATCAGTTCAAGAGATATATAAAAAAACCTAAAACATTTTTGATTTTTTTGAAGATTTTTTGGGAATATTGAACCAAAAAAGTTATTGCCCGATATCTGACACAGCCGCAAAATTCCAAGAAGTTTTACGAATGCCTAACTTGATTTAGACAGAATTTAACCATAACAGACAGCTATATATAGCTTATCCGATTGCCACAAATATTTCTTTTGATATAAAAAGAAAAAAACTATATTATGTTGGGTCATTATTTGGCATAATTCCCACATAGGGCTCCTTCTCGGAATGTAGGTTTCAGCTTTAAAAACTTAAAAATATGGACCAATTCTATTGAAATACTGTCTTGAATATATATTATTAATTTAAAAATTATTGGATCATGTTTTCTATAGCTCCCATATAAGGCCCTTTTCCGGAAAATGGTTTCAAGATTATAAAACTGTTAAATGTAAAGCAAATCTATTTTGAAATTTCACACAGCCGAATATATCATTCTTATATTAATTTTTTCTATTTTAAATTTATAATTTAAAAAGAAGTCAAAATGACTTCCTTAAACAATTTAGTAATTATTAAATATATCAATGTTTTGCTTAAAATATTTAATATTTTACAATCATCTGTTTTCATTAAAAATTTATTACTAACTAAACCTTTTATTTAAGTTCACCTATTAAAGTTCTTTTTGGTATAAATACAAATTTCATATTTTTAAAAACACTTATTTCAAATATAATTTAATAGATTTACTGCTAAACTCCAGACATTAAATAAATTTACGCTTTAATTAAATTTATAAATAGAATATATTATTGAATAAAAGCATTTTATTAAAAACACTTTAAATATGTATGAAAAAAAACCACACCTAAAACAACAACAACAACAATAATAAATACAACTTTAAACCTGCAAATAAATTTTTATACGTTGAAAAATACGTCGACATTAAGTTGTAAATCACTCAAAAAAAGGAAAATTGTTAGATGAAATTTTTACTCTGGCACAAGGACTTTAGGTGAAATGACAAGGAACAACAAAAACATATATTTTCTTTTTATATAAAAGAAAAAACTAACCTCAATTTCTATGTAACAATGATTCTTTAAAAAAAAACAACAATATAATGGTGAATAACAAAAACAACAAGAACAACAAAATATTAAAACGGAAAAACAATTAGAAAACGAAAAAAATGCTAGAAAATCCGAATGTATAATTTAAAAAGGGAAAACTAAATTTTAAGTTTTATTTTAGTTTAAATAGAAAACTTACGTTAATATGTGAACAAAAGTGAAAAAAAAAAAATAATTTAAAATCAAAAACTTAAATAAAATAAAGAATAAATTCAGAACTTGAAACTGAAGTTCAATTCATAAGTAGTTGTTGTTGTATGTAGTAGTTGTAGCAGTGGTAGTAGTGGTAATAGTGGTCGTACCACTACTTATGCAATGAAAACAATAACAACAATATTTACACCATTTCTAAATATTCAGAGAATTTTTACGGAATATAAAATTTATCTCTGAAACCTAAATGAAAAATATAAAATTTTTCATTTAGGTTTCAGAGATAATCAAGTCCAGCTGCCGTTTTATATGTCAAAACTGTCGAATTATACATCAATGTGATTATCAAAATTTAATTTCGAATATTCTTTAATTCAAACATGTTAGAGGAGATCCTTCATGAGAGTTATCACTAGCCAGCCTGATGAACGGACATCGTTAAATCGACTCAGAAAGTGAATCTGATAGTACGGGTTTCTTTGTCCGTTACAATCTTTACACAAACTCATAATATCTCAACCATCTATGGTCGAAGTGTTAACAAAAAGTGACTCGTGGAAAAATTGAGTTTAATTTTTAAGTCCAACTATGGTGGATTCTTGATATAGAAATACAACTCAATGAATGTTTTAGTTTAAATTGAGATCATCTCAATACTTTAAGATTTGTACTAATAAGGCTGAGTGCAGTGGACAGTTACGAATCTCATGTGAAAATAGAACCCAAAAGTACAAAAAATAAAAGTTATAAAATATCGAAGCTTCAAAGAGGATGTTGTCAAACTATTTCATAATGTCTCATAGTCACACTTATATAGTCCACCATAGATCACATAAACAGTTTACTTCAGAAAGGCTTAGCAAAAATTCTTTTTTAGAGTTACCCAGTTCAAAGTTTCATTGTTCTTACAACGAATACTAGACCACAAGGAAATTCTTAGCCATATCTCTACTCTGAACTAATGCTTTCACTTTTCCCTCACTCCATCCACTTCTGTATACTTCCAATTCAATTCGATCTCATCATGTAACTGCTGGTCATCGTTCCTCTGTTTCTCGAGCATTTCATTTTATGGACATTTCAGAAATGCTCTCTCTCTCTCAATCTCTCTCTCTCTGCTTTCAATGCATGTAAAAATCAAACGAAATTTTTGCGAAACTAATTCAATCTTAAGTAGTCATGATTTCACTTCTTTTAATTCGGCATACCGTCTCAATCCCCCTATCATGTATGTACTGGATATCTTTTCCCAATTTTTTAATTTCTCTGAGAGTTTTATTACACGGTCAATGTAGTGATGTTGTTGGTCTGCCCTCTATGCATGTGGATAAACAAACGAAATTTTTGTCTTCTTATTATAATCTTTACGATTTTTAGTTATATAAGCAGATATAGCTCACGGAAAGTGGTTCTCGAATACCTACATTTTCTCATGCTTCGAGGCAGCATTCCAAAGATGTCACTCTTGTACGCAATGATTGAGATGATGACCTCCAAATGAAGTTTAGACAGATGTGAAACAGATTAACTTTAGTACCAGCGACGATGGTATTATATCGCGGTGATTTTAACACCGGGCGAGTACATTGCTATTTCCAACGCCGTCAAGTGTAACAAAATGTTTAACCATCTGCGCAATCGATATAATTAAAGCGGTCTTACATCCAAGAAAGTTGCATTGATATATAAAGTTTTTTGCGTCGAAACGCTTATTATTTCGATATCAGATCTTCTGTTATCCTTAAGGTGTCCTGAAAGACCCTACACTATTCCCTTCCCATTATCGACAATCCTTCCAACATAACTTATAATCTACACCACAAATGCAAAATAGTGACGGACAGAAAAATAATAAGTGTTAAAATTAATGATAAATACAAACAAAAATCAATCTATGACATTTTTCGAGGGTCGGTTCATAATATCTTTTAGCTCCCATATAATTAATCCCAGAAAAATCTTTTTAAAGCAAATCAATTTCACATAAATGTTAGTGTCACAATAATATCCTAATTAATGTTAATTAATTTTTTTGTAACTGTAGACTACATAGTTTTGGAAAAGGACATAAGAGATCAGTATCCCCTTATATACGGAATATTAAATAAGTTCCTTAAATTATTTCTAAATTGATCGTGATCGTGATTCTTCCACGTTTCCTTAAAATCTTCTTGGAAACGGTATGAAATAAAATTATTACTTGTGGTTTCTCTAAAGGGTCCCATTAACATTTCAACAATTGCAATTTGAAAATGAAAAAGAAGAAGCAGAAAACTTCATGGACACTTTTACTACTCACATTTGCATGTTTCACTCTAGTTTAGTTCGGTTTCTATTCTATTCTCCACAATTCGGTACAGTTCAGTTCTATTTATTTCACACACACTTTCCCCCTCCCATATTTTGGTTTAATTTGGTTTTGGTTGGTGTGTGTGTGAGTGTGAGTGTGTGTGTGTTACTCTGGCAGCATTTCGAAAACTACAAAAATAAATCAATCAAATCACATTGGCGTCCATGTGCAGAGTAACTAAAACAACAACAGAATGAAGAAGAAAAATTCTACTAGAAAATAAACAAAAAAGAATCCACAACTTTTTTTCTGCCAAGTTCTTGTGTAAATCCTCAAGAAATCAATACAAGTTTAGAAGAGATCAAGTGAAGGAACACAAACATATGTGAGTTCAAATGTGTGTTTGTGTTTAGAAGCAATAGAAACTGTAAATGAAGGACAATAAAATTTGGCTATAAAAATGACAATTGTTAAGTAAATTGACAAAAATTGAAAGGAAGGCAAGAAAAATAAAAAAAAGATAACGAAAAACGGAAAGAAAAGGAAATAAAATCAGACGACATTTTAAAATGGTTGATGAAATTTTGTTTGACCAACAAAACGTATACTTGATTTCTAATATGAATGTGAATGTGTATTATATATTAAATATTACTCATACGTTTAGTTTAGAAGACGTGACCGGGGGGGGGGATATGAAATTTCAAAAATATTCCAAATGAATTAAAAGTTGAAAATTCTAAACCAAAATTAATTTTTTATCTTGATATTTTAATCCAGATATATTGAGATGTTTTCAAATTGATTTGAAACAACGCAATGGCTCCTGGGGTATGGGAGGTGGTACACCAAAGTTAGTATTATCGAAAAGGAAAATTCTTTAAACAATTTCATTCATGAATTGATTGGAATAAATTGTTCATACAAGGTATTACTTTTAATTTTAAGTGATACGAGAACCCAAATGAATTTTTGAACTCTTATTTTGATCCTCCACAAGCATTAAAATATGATATGTTAATAAACATATGTTAATATATAATCAAAGTTACGAAACAAATTTTAAAGGAACCAAATATATTCATTTTAATTCTATCAAAATGTTAAAAACCTTTTTGTGGTCTTCAATTCCCTCTCAACAAGGGCTGGAATCTTATGGATGGAATAAGCATTTTTTGTAAACATTCCTCGATATTTAAAATTTAATCAAATTGAAACGAATATCGATTTTTTTTTTCAAAATTTTATTATGATGTATGTTTACTTATCCCTGATTCAAGGAATTAAAAAGATTCCCAATTTTCAATAAGGAAAAGCCCAAAATCTCAATCCGTATAAATTATATTTAAAATTTTGACTTTTTTACTTAAATGATCGCCTTGTCATTACCAAGGCTGTCAGGCAGAACATAATAGTTGTGTGTAAACTCTACATATGTAGCTTAATATTAAAAATAATTAAAAAATGATTCCACCTTTGCGAAAATAAATATTGTTATTTCCAAAATTGACCAAGTTTGAATAGATCTTGTCCCTGCCCCAATGGCATACGGAATTAGTTTACATTCATTTCCATTCCCATTAAGATTACTTTATATAACAATGAAAAAATTAAAAAAAAATAGTTTTACAAGTGAATAAATGTTGCCACCTTTTTGTAAAAAAAATCCCAAAAAATATAAATTTCCAACTTTATATAGTTATTTCACAAATATTCCTTTTTTTTGAATTTTAGAGGGAATAAGGCACATAATTTAACAAATTTAGGACCTACAGTAAGTCCGTTATCTTAAAAAAAAAAACTAAAAATAAACAGGGCAAAAAATGGGTTAAAATTTCATATTGACTTCAATATATACAAAACACATTTGAGGGCATTAATAAAGATTATCGATATAAAAAAATGGATTTTTGGCGAATTTTTACAAAATCAATATACCTGAAGTGGTTAACTTAAGAGGATCACTGACTACGTCCCTGACCTTGGGTTCATCCAAATCAACTTAAGAACACCCTGACTATGTGAAATTACATTTCATTAAATTATATATAAATAAGATAATTTAAGTCAGATTCCAGATCCTGAGATGATTAACTTTAGTGGGTTACTGAATACGCCCCTGACCTTGTCTTCATCTTAATCAGGTGTGCTTATGTGAAATTTCATTTATTAGTCTAAATAACTAAGATAATTTAAGCCTGTTTCCAGATTTAAGATTTGAGTATTTGATAAGACTTGTGGGTAGATTTTTGCCCCAGGCTGGGATGGATTTGTTTCAAACATATTTCTTTAGAAGATAATAAGCAAAAAGAGGTTTAGGTAAATGTTGACACCTTTTTGGAAGAAATTCCATAAAAAAGGAAATTCTAATGAACTGCAAAATCCAGATTAACATAAAGTTTTGAGAGATATTTTGTAGCAAAATTTTATAAGAAATCCAACACATATTGTTGAATGGAGCTACATTAAACCTGCAAAATTGAAGACTCTAAGACAAAGGATTAAGAGCCTTCACATGAATTTCATAACTCCTCAACTTAAATATTATTAAGTTATCTCCCATTCTTTTGGAATCACTATGTAATATAAATAATTTTCATTAATTAATTATTTATTAAACATCATTGCGTATACTTAACATGTAAATAATTAAATATCACTTATACATCACATATGTTTTTTTTTTTTTTTTGTAAAATGTAAAACAAAATTATGAATAAATTTAAGATGAATTTTCAATAATAAATTCATATTTTTTATTTTTCAATCATGATCAACAACATGGCTGTAAATTGAGTATAATAAAAAAAATATTCTTTAACCGCATTTGAAAGAAAAAACCTAAATAAATATTTAAATAAATATTTAATAGGCTTTTAGTTAATAAAACAATTGAAATTTTTTGTTTAACTTAAAACACGTGTTAAATATTTGTTATTGAAATCAAAAAAATTTATAAATAATTCCGCCAGTTTTCTGATAAAAAAAAAAAAAAAAACAAACAAAGAAAATCAAATAAAAGTATATATGAGTTTTGTTTATACGCTACAACAATGCAAGTGTTAAAGAGGGTTAATTAACTTTATCATACCGTATGGATTATCAAGATGGCATTATCCAAGACCATAATGTATAAATATTATAAATCAAAATTAGAGTCTATTTATCCATATCCATTGGTCTGATGGTCTCGCAGTGTATTCGGAAATAATTCTGTAACTTTTGAAAAGTTACAGAATTATCTTAATGAAATTTCACATGGTTAGAGATGATGAGTTTTCGAGTTGATTTGGATTTAGTTATTTTTCAAAAGATTGTAACTCAAATGATCTCAAAATATCTTTTGTTTCAATTCGTAAATAAATCTTTGGCAAAATTTTAATAAACTCAACATACCCAAAGTGGCCAAATAGAGGCCTGTATTCCTCCAACTCAACTCTAAGCATTAACCATGCAAAATTTTATTAAGATATCTCTCACGATTCAAAATTAACAGAATTATTTCAATAATATCAATTTGGAGACACTGTGTAAGGTGGCCAATTTGTAGGGTTACCGATATCGGCGTTGACATCATACGATTTCGAAAATACCTCAGGTTTATTTGGGTAAAATTTCTTTAAGATATCTCTAAAGGTTCAAAGTTATTAAGTGGGTGTCTGTTTTAGGTGTCCAATCTTGGAGAGTCATTACGTCCCTGAACACATAAGAGCTTTTACTTCTCCAAATAAACTTGAAAATACCTCAGTTCTAACCATGTGAAATTTCATAAAGATATCTCTAAATGTTCAAAGTTATTGCTTGCAATTTCCAATCAGGACCTGGCTGCCCACGTAAATATTGCAATCACTTTACAGTTTGAAGAAAAAAACTTATTGAAATTGGTCATGTTAGATCAAATATTTCAGATAGCTCCCATACAAATGTAGTCCCGGAAAGGATTTTGAAGCTTATAAAGCTGACGGATAAAAAGATGTTTTAATTAAATGCGGCATATATAATTCCTTTAGTACTTCAAATACGCGTGTCAAATTTCAAGAAGATCGGACAGATCATAGCTCCCATATAGATCCACTTCTAAAAATGTGCGTAAATCTCAAAAAATAGTTAATGTTGTGCTGACATTTCATAAGTTGAAGATTTGTACAAGGAGAAAGAAAATTTACAAAGATCGGTCCATAATTTCCTATATCCCTTATATAATCCCCAACTTCCAAAACTCACCTCAAATGGCATAAATCTCCAAAGTATGCTTTACGCAAGTATTAATCAAATTCTATGAGGTTCAATCCATAATATGTCATAACTGCACCATGGTGCAGGATATAATACAGTCGGTTATAATCCTCTTATAAGTTTCATTTTATAATTGAATTTACATTTTTTCATTATGAAACGTGTTATTGTCACGTTTGCTTAATTAATAATTTAATAATTTTTTTTTAAATAAATAATTAAAAAATATGTTTAAAAGAAAATAAATAAAAATTTTATAAATAAATTGTCTACACAACTACGAGTCAATTAAAATTATTCAAAATTAAGGTGTCAACCGATTGTCTCTAAAAGATGGGAAAAAGGGGGTTTTAAGAAATTAATTTTGTTATTTAATTATTTATTTTCACAAAAGTATTGTTAACAAGTGAAAATGTTTTAGTCGGTCAAACCACATTGTTGTTGTATAAGACAGCTACGAAAATTTATGAACGATTCTCTTTTAATTTGCTTTTCTGATTTATGATTAAATGTGAAGTCTATTGATCTGAAATGTATGTGTATGGAAAAATATTTTTTCGGACGGTTATGTCAGAGCTAGAGGAAATAATGGGCTGACCCTCGTATAATTTCGAACATGAATTTTAGATTAATTTATTTGACCAGTTGTTATTACAATACCAACTTGATATTTGCAAGGCTTGCAAGAAATTTATGAGAAGTAATGTACCGACCCTCGCATAAATAAGCACAACGGTTTAGAATACTATAAGACTTATTTTTGTTGAATTTTGTTAAATTTAGGACTCATATGACCTTAAAACCCCATTGCGAGAGGACATGTATATGGGAGCTACCCGAAATATTGGACTTAATATGACCAATTTCAATAGGCTTCGACCCGAAGGAAAAAATATGTACCAAATTTCATCCAAATATCTCAAAAAGTGCGACCTATAGAGTGTTAACAACGTTTACATGAATGGCCTGCCGGACAGAAGGACGGACGGACATCGTTGAATTGACCCAGAAATTAATTCTGAGTCGAACTTACTTAAAACAATTTAAAATTTTTACTCTACGTTACAAACAAGGTACGATTTTTAACTCTTTTTAATTCTTCAAACTATCGGATCTTTCAAAGGGTTTAATTTTAATTTTAATTTTTAAAAAAGAGTTTTAATTTTTTATCGCTCTTTGAACAAGAGTTTAATTCTAAAAAAGATAAAAATCAAAAATGAGTCAAATCCGAAAATGAATTTTATAAAGAATAATTCTCACAAATTGTGTGTATATTTGTATGTTTGCAACCTTTGTATGGATATACAAACGTACTCACATATTAAGGCGTATTTACTTTTGTTGTATGAATTTTAAAGTGTTTTTTGTTATTGCATTTTTTACAGTGTAAAAGTTTAATTGCGGCAAAAAAATTTTTTGTGTGCTTGTTTATGCACATTTTTGTTTTTTTTTTTTTCTTTTCAATCACTTCGCCATTTTGAGGAGTAAAAAATATATATTTTTTTTGATTTTCGCTAAAAGAAGAATAAAATAATTTTTTCCGATTTTGTACAAAGCAAAATCGAAAAAAAGATTAAAATTTTAATCGAAAATATGAGTTTTATTTTTAAATCTCTTTAATGAAGAGTAAACAAAGATCATTTAAAAACAGAAATGTTGCTCTGAGTTTTTTCATACTCTGGTTACAAACAATAAATCATATTTCTTTTCTAATATTTAATGGTTTCAAATATGAATTAGTTTATCTAAACTTTCAACCACATTTTCCATTTCATCATCATCATCATCTTCCTCATTAGTTTTTTTTCCTTTATTTATTGACCTTAAACTTTTGAACTGTTTGGAAAAGTTTCGTTATGATTTGGAGTTTTTTTTCCATATAGAGATTTTTTATATTTAAACTAATATTGATAAATTGAACTGTAAACAAATAAACAAGCAGTTTATCCAAATAATTTTTGGGTCAAAGTTACGTCATTTTATTGAAAAATAAAAGAGAAGAAATCATTTTTGCTGCAATTTTTAATTTGGAAAATTATGGCAAAAAAGAAATAAAAGTTTTAGTCCATTTAAGTTTTAAGAATTATTACCGTTATTATTATAATAACGGTTTTATGATAAAAAGCAATAGTTTGAAATTCAGTATGATTTTTCATACATCTAGTTTTTGTTGTTATAAATCTTATTGATATAATTCAATTAAATCAATCATGTTCCAAGATATGCTTGAACTCTTCTCTACATTTAAATTTAAAAGATATTCAAATGTACATTATATTCGTCATAATTAACATTCACTGTATGTGAAGGTTACCTCTTCCTCTACTTCTACTGCACAGTGTGTGCAAGGAAATTTTTTTGGAAATAAATCTGTAACTTTTGAACTGTTAAAGATGTTTTTATGACATTTCGCATGATGAGAACTGAGGTGTTTTGGAGAAGTACCTACGAGATCAGGGGGTTTTCGGTATTCTTCTAAAGTTGGCCACCAAAAGAATGTATGAATGTAAAATGTAAAAATGCTTATATTTTAAAAAAATTCTGTAAGTCAAAAACTATTAAATATTTTTTCAATAAAATTTCACTTAGATATTTTCGAGATGTTGTCCAATTTATTTGAAAAAACACAAGTTCTTAGAAATTCTAGGGGATGAGAAAAATCTTGAAATTTTTTTACTTCTTGTTTTGAAAATTTAAAAAGAAAAATTCATTTTACTGAACATTTCTAATTGATTTGGAATGGTCCAGACGAGATGATCCCTCGGCTTATGATTTTTTTTAAATCGCCAAATATTTCGAATCTTAAATTCGATGAAAAAACTTTTACATTTTACGTGAATTTTCATGATATATTTTCCAATCGATTTGGAAAAATACAATTTCTTATAGGGGTCCGTTAGATTGTGAAGGTACATTCAAAATTGTCCACCTCGTTTAGTTTTTTTTTTAAGAAATTTCAAAATTCAATTTATGATTTAATGGAAAAAAGTTAAACATTTGATGTGGACATTCTATTTTCCATTAAATTTGAAAGAACTTAAGTTTTAAGTGGTCCAGGGGACAAGAAGTGGTCCTCATTTGAGGTGACGGGGTTTTCAAAATTTTTAAAAAATAAATAATATTTCACATCGACATTAAGTTATTTTTCAATTGATTTGGTAAAGCATAAGTTCTTAAAATATCCAGGGGACGAAAAATGTATCTCCAAAGTTGGTCACCTCAGAAGATTTTTTTCAAATGGCCAAAATTTAATTTATGTTTCCTGTTAAAAAATATATATACATTTTACATGGACATTCTTAAAATTTATTAGGGAAATCACAATTATATAAACCAATGAACGTGAGTTGGATCTCCAAACTTAGTAACCTCGAGTACTGATTTTTATTTGGTTTGTAAAATATCGTCAAAATTTCCTTTATGAATCGATTTATGCGGACATTCCTGAAGTATTTTCTTATCGATTTTGGAAGATATCAACTTCTTAGTGGATCCAGATTTTTTTAATTATAAAATTTTTTTATGCTTCAATTGAAGTGCTTATGTGATTACAAATTTGGAATACATGAAAGATATATTTATATCAAAGTATATAAGGGGCCCATTATGGAACACGATTTGTTTTGAGTTTTTTGAATTTGATAGGCACAATCAATGTCCAAACAAATCTCTATAATATCCCAAACAAAATACTAAAAAAGTTTTGGGGAAGAATCATACGCCTCTGTGGATCCAATAAAAAGTTCTATTATTTTAAAACAGAAAATATATATATTTTTTAAGGTACTAATATTTCTTCGCTTAGTAATCGTCTATTTTGTAACGTAATTGCATATAAAGTGAATCTGAGGGCATTAGGGCAAATACATTCCCCGATGACCCAATCAGAATTCACTTAATTTTAATAATGATTTCCTTGAGTTCTTTAAAGAGTAATGGTCCAAATCTCTTAGAAAGACAGAGTGACTAATTTAAGGAGTTTTCCTGGAATTGGAATTTTGGGTATTTTTCAATCAAAAAGGTGGGAATCTATTTATCGTGCTGTATTAAGGACAATTTGTGTTATACTCTAGGTCAAATATTATTATTTCTTTCACTACACTGAACAAAATTTTTTGGAATTTTTGAATTTTATTTTTTTTCACAAAATTACACCAAAAAAATGGAATTTTTGAAAAAAAAAAAAAGTAGAACACTAGACCAGATCTGTACGTTATTTTTTAAGTAATTATCTTTACAATAATACCAAATGCTCGTAAAAATATTTTACGTTTTACATATTAAAGTATTTTGCAAGTTATTTGGAGAAGTACAAGTTTCTAGCTGTTTTCAGAACAGTGATACGGCTTCCTAAACCTAAAGCTGGTAAATTATAATACCAGCACATTAATATCAAAGGTTCTCGCAAAGTCCTTGAATCGATTGAGAGTTTGAGCTCCCTGGACCCACTAAGAACTTAAGCTTGAGGTAATTCAGAACGATTCAAGAATGTCCTTGTAAAATTTCATTTTTCAAAAATATTCAGTAGTTCCAACATTATAGAATTAATCCCAAAAGTAGATTTTGATCTTAATTCCACTTTTCCACATTTTTCAAATTCATATTAACTCGTTGTTTAGGAAATTAAGTTATAAACTCATTATCTGCCCTCTTATTATAATCAGGATTAAAACAAGTGAATCCCTTCCATTTTTTCTTTAGATCTCTTCTGTTGTTTGTCTTCTTTTAATCTCTTAATAGAAACATTTTTTAATTTTCGTTTATTATTTGTTTCAACATTAATTGTAGATTCATTTTTATTTTTGCTGTTAAATATTAATATTTATTTTCAAAATATTTGCACTTGTACCATGAAACCCTTATTCACATCTTCAGCATCATCATGATCATCGCCCGAGTAGTTCATATTTGTCACCACCAGTTGTTGTTTAGTTTTAATGTGTGTTTGTCTCCTTCTTTTTTATATCTTTTTTCACTTTTTGTTGTTTTTATTTTGAATATTTTTGTGTTTTGGGTGCAAATATTATTATTGTTTTTTTTTTCTTGTGCATGTTGCACATGTGGCATTTTATGTATTTTTTCTTAAAATATTCAGATTTTTTTTTTTTTTTTTTTTTTTTTTGTTTTCAAGGTACAAGTTTGTTGTTAAATAAAAAAATAATTAAACTTTTGCGTTGCTGTTTTTTGTGAATGCCCTCCAACACCAGAAGTGGTGATTTTATGTGTAACAAAAAGAAGGAAGATCCCATATAGTAAATATATACATATCAAAATCCAATACGATTAATAGATATCTGTCTGTCAGTCCCTCTGTGGTATATTCTCTTGTGTCCTAAATAATCGAAATTCAATAACTTTTGAATGCTTGCTTAACTTTTTGTAGGGCCAAGTTCCATTGAAAAGAAAAACTCAATACAATTTACCAAAACCGGCAGCTGTACACTTTGGTTTTAATTGTTATTATTTTTTAAATAGTTCTGTTACTTTTGAACCACTGGAAACATCTTAAAAAATTAACATGATATTATTTCGAGTTGATTTGAATAAGTACAGGGTTCTGATAAGGATTGAGATCGAATAGATCTCAATACACTTTTTTTATTAAAACTTTTAACCCAAATGCTATTTGATTTTTTTATGAAGTTACCTTTGTAAAACATGTTAATTATTATATTTACTGTCAAACAAATGAATATATTCTTAATCTGATAAAAACGAGAAACTAAAATTATTAAATATTTTGAACGAAACCCAACTTGGTCCTACAAAAATTTAAGCAAGCATTCAAAAGTCTACCGTCAAACGGTTTAAAAATTATAAAACAGTAGCAAGAGAACTTGACCGTTGATCGAAAACCACATGGTCCACATGATGTTTCTAAAGCAAAAGAAAAGCATTTCCAAAAAAGTTACCAACACACCCGATAAGAAAGCAGACCGATTAGCTAAGTACTTGAACTTTTTGGTACGAAAAATTAAATCTAATGTTCGTTTAAAAACAGGCAGGGCACAATAAGTTCTGAAAGGAATACTGCGAGAGGTTAAAAACAGAGTTCGGAAATTTAAATAATAATGAAAAATCCATATTCAGTGAAATTTAAAAAAAATTATTAATAATTTCCAACAACAGTTCACAAAATGCAGTAACCTAGAAAAAGTTATAGAACGATATCTGAAGCCACTTCTAGAATTGGAAATGAAACGATTTATACTGATAAAGTCTGATAGTTAAAATTTTCTATATATTCCAGTGCCCCTAATAATTATAATTTAAAGAAAAAGTTTTTTTAATCAATTCCATATTAAAGTTATATAAACCGTTATCTTAAGTAATAACGGCTAATTCACATTAAATAACATTTTTCATATTGTATAATTTTTAACGGCAACTGCTTAAGCCCCTATTTAAAAACCAGTATAGTAGAACAATATTAAAGCACCGATATCTGAATCCACTTTTAATACTTAAAAAATCGGTCGATATATTAATATTTGCGATTTCATAAATTTTGAGATTGTCTGTTAGACGGTACCATGTCTTAAATAATAAAAGTTTATTAGATTAAAAAAATATTTAAAAATTGTTTACGGAGAAAAACAGTTATATACCGATATCTGAAAACAACTCTAAATCTATGAAATTAATTATTTCTGAGTGATTCAATCAATGAATTTCTGTAGACTGATTTATTTTCTATTTAGAAGTCAGTATCTTAATAAAAGTTATAAACCGATATCTCGAGTCACTTTTAGGTTTTAGACCTAAATTTTCTCAACATTATTTTTACCTGGACGGTGCAATCAATTAATTGCTATAAGCACTGGTTTAGAAATCAGTATTATTATAAAAGTTATAGACCGATATCTGGACTCACTTCTAAAACCTAAATTTTCTCAATAAAATGAATTTTAATCTGGGCGGTTCAAAACTTAATGGACGGATCAAATTTAAATTGTTGAGTTTTCTTTAGAAAGTTATTTCCAAAAATTTTGCGGAGGGTATTTTATATTCGTCATAGCCTTTCTGTTCTCTTTATGAAAATAACTAAAAAAATGCTTCAATTAATCATCATTTTTTAATGTTTCGCTTTTTTCTCTAAAGTTGAGTTTTTGAGAAAAAAAAAAGAGGAACTGAAATGAATTCTAAAGAAGAACTTTTGGATTTCTATATATTTTTTAGCAATTAAAACGAAAAAAGAAGAAGAATAGAATTTTTTTAAGGAAATTTGTGAAAATATGATGAAAAGTTTTTTTTTAATTATTAAAAATTTATAATAATTTTCCTTTTAGAAATTTATATAATAATTTTTATATTAATTTTAATATGAGATTGATTGGAAAATAATTGTATTCACTTAAATTAAAAGTTGATGATGAGAAGGAAGACAAAAGGTGAAATCCTTTTGGGCATTAAGGATCTTTTTTACTAAGTTCATATTTTTTGAACTGAATAAAAAGGTCACTATATAATATTTTTGATGAAAAATGTAGTATTTTGGGGGGCAAACATCACTCCTTTTAATTAAGGTATTAAACTGAGGAATGAATGTATGAACAATTTGCTAAATTTGACTAGAGGATGTCTAGTTTAGTTAGGATTTTCAGACAAACTATAAACTTCTTACGTAAATATTTGGTATCTATGAAAATGTTAGAACTTAAAGATTCAAAATTTTTTAAATAAAAACTAAGAGAAATATCATTAAGTAACAAAAAAGTTTTTAATCTGTTCCACTTTAAGGAATTTGAAACGAATAACGATATTTATTTGAACTTGCAACATATGAATTTATTCACGAATCGCGGAAATACTCAAAATTTCAATCCGTATAAATCATGTACATGTATTTTCACTGAACTGATCACCCTGTCACTATAAATTCCGTCGGGCATAAAATACTTTTGGGTGTTAACCTCACATATGCAGCTATATATTAAGGATAATTGAAGGACAATACCAACTGTGCGATTATGAAACTTAATTTTTTAATTCATCAATTTGGTTTAGGGATTGTGGGCAGATCTATGCCGGAAATTTAATCAAATTTAGTTTACTTTACTTCCTTTTAAGATTTCATTACAAATAAAAAATTTGTGTAAATGTTGCCACCATTCTGTAAGAAAAATCTCAAAACAAAATCCATTTTTTCTCAGTTCCAAGATTCTGATTAATATAATAGGAATCGATGTTTGAAATTCTATAAAGGAAGATCTTTAATTTCCCATAGTTTCCACATAAAATTTTGAAAGAAAATGTGGTATGTAATACTTTTTAATTTAAAATCCACTATTTTCTTTTGGACTCTAATTTCTTCTTTATAAGTTTGAAAGAATTCTTAATGCAAATGTATGTAAAGAAAATCCGAGGGCAGTAGAGGCAGCAGATATTCCGTTAACCCTATCAGAATTTTATTAACTTAAAAAATAATTTTTTAATTATAAATATATAACAGAGATATCTAGATATCTTTGATCTATATTTTTTAAAATTTACAAAGAGTTATAAATAAAGAATTTTTAATTTACTGAAAAATGTAAAATTTGGAAAGAAAGGTTTGCCCGGCTAGAAATTTTGGGTATTTTTGAGTAAAAATGTGGGAATCTGTTCAAAGTTCTGTATTAAAGACAATTTTTTTCTATATTATATTAAAAATTCATGATAATAACTTTATTAATAAAGATTTTATTTAAATATTAAAAATATTAAAGAAGTTTTTTACCAAATTACACCGAAATTAAAATTTTCAGTGTTTTTTGAAATAAATGTTAAATAAATTTTATTCGATTAATTTATTATATAAATATTATTATTTTTCAAGTAATTATCTTTTCAACGATATCAAATATTTATATAAATATTTTACACAAACAATTAGAAATTAACTTAAACTG
Source organism: Cochliomyia hominivorax (assembly GCA_004302925.2). Lineage (NCBI taxonomy): Eukaryota > Metazoa > Arthropoda > Insecta > Diptera > Calliphoridae > Cochliomyia > Cochliomyia hominivorax. Next base: position 21,010,513 of record PYHX02000158.1, read on the forward strand.
GGCGCCCTCTAATAAATTTCCTGGTATTTCTATCACTAAAATCACTCAAATTTTTTTTACATCCCAAATATTTATTGTTATTAAAGGAAACAAATTGAAATTCTTACCTTTAATGATTCCGGAAAAAAACGTTCTAAATAATCCAATATTTCGGGAAGCTCAGATTCTTGCACCAAACGGAAGTGTCTGCCTTCAGGAATGATTTCCATTTCTAAAAATAAATAAAAAAGACACAAAACAAAAATCATCAAACAAATATGTTTAACAAACATTTACAATTATTTTCATCTTATCACATTATAATAATAGGAAAAAGAAGAAGCAGAAATAGCAGTAGCAACAACAACAACAACAAAACATGAAAGTATTTTTTCTCATAAGATTTAAATGGTTGAAAAGTATTTCCGTATTAACAGGATTTACAGTTATTTTTTTATTACAACCGTTATTTTTTTGTTTCTTTCATTTCTTCTCAACCATAATGGTCCTGACTTTCAAGGCCATTTGCAGTGCTGGTAATGAAATGCAACGAGCGATAAAAAATCGCATATAAAATTTTAAAAAATAAAAAAAAAACGGAAAATAAATAAAAATAAAAAAATAGTCGTCCTGTAAAGGATTTGTAAAAAATGCAAAAAAAATCAATGCTTTTGTTATAAATTTTAACTCTGGTGTTGTGTATCATTTAAATGAAATCTACTTTGAAATGCTTTCAACAACTACAAACAGCAACAGCAGTAGCAGTGTTGCAAGAATAATGATGGCTGCACAGTGTTGCAAAATAAAAAAACTAAATGGAAATGAAACTATAACCTCCAAACTGTTACACTGATTTTAATGATATTTCAGAGAGGGATTGTAGTGGTGTAAGTGAGTTAAAGTTTTGAGTTTGAATTTCATAGACCCATAAAGGCCAGATTTACAGGGACTAAAATTTGATTACCTCTCTTCATAAATTGGAATTTTTAATAAGAGTTATTATGTTTCAGACTTCATTTTGTATATGTCGAAAGAGAAATTATATACATCGGAATATAGGAAATAAATTTTAGCATTGAAATTCACGGGAGCTGTTGAATCTTAATCTTTAGCCACTTGGAATATGGATGATAATATTTTGAGCCGGGAATATTCTCATTAACAAAATCCCAATAGGAAAAAAGATGAATAATTTATTAGGATTTAGGATATGAAGTAAAGTTTATTGGACAAATTACCTCTTTATAGTCTTACACAAATTCAAGAAGATGGAAAAATTATTTAATATAGAACGGAAGCGACATTTTAGGCTGTCTTACCAGAATGACATTTGTTTAAGGCGTTATGAGAAAAAGAGAAAGTGTTGTTTCCATAAAATTCAGCTTAAATATAGGTAATCAAAAAGGGGAAAAACTTAACTCATCACAATAATAATGACAGAGAGAATTTAGGCCATTTTGGCATTAACAGGAGAGTTTTTAAGAAAAAATGACTTAAGAAGTTTTTTTCTTTTTTGTAAGTTATTCAATTTTAATTTATGAAATAAAATTTTTATAGTCAATATTCTTTATGAAATTTTGAACCCACTTAGAATTTGTGTTACTTAGTCACAAAGTATTTCCATAGTTCAAAAAAAACTTCCCATAATTCACTAAAAAACTTTCAAAAATATTCGAAAAAGTTTTTTTGTTTTTGTCTTATATCTATATAATCGATATCGGGAAGTGACAATTTGTGTTATTAAAAAACTTTTATTCCTACTTGACGACTTGAGAAATTAAGGCAAAAAAAATTTTTTTTGAATGGGTCAAATTTTGGGACCTTCAATTCTTTAAACATTTAATTATTTAAACAATCCATCAAGATATTATCTGTCCACCACTATTTATTCTCAATTTAATTAAAGATACTTTTTGGAAATCTAATAGTTTTTAGAAAATTGGGTCCAACTTTCGCAAGATAAATCAAAAACCCAAAATTTTTTAATGTTTGATATCTCTTAAAGTATAACAGATAAGAAATGGCGACTTTTTTAAATCTGGACTAGATCTCGAATGTGTTCATCACACCTTTACAATACTTTTTAAGAAATCTGTATCTTTTTAGCCAAAACTCTACACTTGTACTCGCTTACGCATCTAAAATAACTGAATGTAGATTTATTTCCATTTCGGTTTTTTCCTTAGAAACACAGAATTATTTAAAATATTTAAAACATTAAACTAGATATCTAAATTTATGACCTTGTAGATTAGATCCTGTTGGAACCATGAAGTCTAAATTCGGAATTTAAGCTTACCTATACCTCTATTTCAATTGAAATAATCTTTCGAGTTATAGATTGATTTCTATTTAATTTTTCCAAATAATGTTTATGACTCCAGCTGTACAGTTTTATGAATTTGCAGAACGGCCCCTATTAGGACCAAAAAGCCCAATATCTCTACTTTTTCGTTCTGATATTTCCATAAAATTCCGCTTAACGTTTTAAAGTTACAGATAAGCGTTTCATTGTTCATATAGAAAATTGAACCGTTTTAAATAATTTTATAAAACCAGGGTTTCCAAACTTAAGACCTTGTGAACCTAGTCCCGTTTGGATTAAAATTCAACTTAAACTCGTGCACACCTCTGCTATAGTTGTATGAAATTTCGTTAAAATTCCGCTAAACTTTTAAAATTTACAGATTTATTCTCCATAAATTTTAAAATATTTTTATGACGAAAAAGTCCAACTTTGGTTCATTGCCGACTGACCACCAATAGAACCTTTAACGATCAACATTGTCAATATAAACTCGCCCATGCCTTCACTTTGTATAGTTAAATTAAAAATCCCGCGAACCGTTCCAAAATTTTAGTTTACTTGGATTTCATTAGTCATAATAAAAAAAAAAACTGAATCGTTTGAAATATTTTAGGTCCTCCAACTTTAAGACTTTGAAAACCGGATCTTGTTAGGACCATTGAAAATTCCGCTAACCGTTCGGAAGTTGCATTGCTCATATGCAACACCGAATAGTTTTGAATATTTGTATAACCCGAGGTGTGCAACTTTAAAGCTTTGTGTAACGGGTCCCATTAGGACCTTGAAGTCTAAACTTATAACTTAAACTCCCCTACACTTCTACTATCACTGAGTGAAACTTTCTTGAAATTCCTGTGGCCATTTGATGGTTAAAAATTTATTTCTATTTTATTTTTTATGAGAAATATTTAAATATTTTTCCAAACCGAAGTCTTCAAGTTATGGTCTATATGGCCCGGCCCATGTTAGCACTATAAATTCAATCCAAGTCTACTTAAACTTTTTTACAATTTCACTATCACCTCATGAAATTTCCTTTTAATCCCACAAACCCTTCGAAAGCTTTAGACTTAATTCCGTTCCAATATATATTTTTTTGGCGTGAGATGTCCAACTTGTTATCCTTATATACAGATCCCCTAAGGCACCAAAAATTTCCATTTAAACTACACTTCTACTATACTGCATGAATTTTTTTTTAAATCCGTTCTAAACCTTTCGAACGGTTTTAATTTTTTTCCATTTTATTGTTCATATCGAAACACTGTGTGCTGACGATGTTTGATGATGAAATATAAATATGAGTGGACATTTAACTGACTGAATGACTGACTGTCAGTCATTCAGACCAACTAAATGAATAAATAAATCACAGAGGAGATGGAGTAAAAATATTTCCAATGCGTAATAATAATAAATCTAGTATTTGCTCAACAACAAACAAAAAAAAAGAGTAAAATTCAAAAACAACTTTATTATAACTTTATCTTTATGGCGAAATGTAAAAGTTTATTGTAAATTTATTCATTTAATAATTTTTTGTTGTATTTTTTTATATTTTTTCAGTTTTATCTTTATTTGTTTAATATAAAAAATATATTATTTTTCACTCGCTCCAACCTTGTGAAAATTATCCTCAGGCTGTTTTTCTTTTAGATTTTTCAGATTTTTTTTCCATTTTTTTGGAATGAAAAAATCTGCTTTTAATTGGTTTGTCTGTATGTCAATCTAGTTCGAGAAAAAAATCACAGAATAGCAGTTTTTTTTTTGCCGACCTTGAGTTTTATATCTTTAACGTATTCGTTGAAGGCATTTGACTAATATATTCTCTTCTCTTCTTCTTTTATTTTTTTTTTGACATCAGAACAATACTTATGCTATAATTTCCATGAGCTGTTATGACACTTATTTCATTTGGTTATTTTGTTGCTGTTGTTGTAAGGAAAAATAATATATAGACTTCGTTACTGTTATCTCAAATTGTCCAATCGCCTTAAGTGCCTAATAAATTTCTAGAACATTAAATACAACATTTAAACCAACAATTGTTGTTGTTGTTAACTGTCTTTCAGGGCTTTACCCAGGTAAAGTTTTTTACTCTTTTTTCATTCTTTCAAACTATCGGATCTTTCAAAGAGTTTGATTTTAATTTTAAAAAAAGAGCTTTATTTTTTGAATCGCTCTTTGAACAAGAGTTTAATTTCTGAAAATTAAAAATTT